>JAADXN010001178.1:0-10347 GCA_023337875.1 Pythium apleroticum | reverse complement strand
CTTCTTCTAGCTTGGTTAGCTTAGTTGGCTTAGTTGCGCATTGTAGGATGGGTTTTCACCCTGCTAGCTTGCTAGAAAGGTTTCCCATCAGTTAGGTTAGTTAGGGAGTGCCATCGAGGCCAACTCAAGCTAATCAAGTCAACTTGCCCCCCATCTCAGCTTCGAGCCTAAAGAACGCCAAGGAGGAAATGACCAGTAGAAGCCTAGATACTGCAATTCTTAGGGATGTTCGGATAATTTTGACCAGGAGTGTAAATCGAGGTTCAAAAATAGCGTAGGTTCTCGTGCATGTTGAAGCTCCAAATCAGAAAATTCTCGCGCAAGATCACGAAGACACTTCTCCGAGGAGATGGAGGCGTTTTTTTCGTGCATGGAAGATGACTCCGACGTAGACTCGGATGAAGGCAAGACGTCTTTGGTTTAAGATCGCAAAATAGTGTAGGTAAATGCATGTTCAAATTTAGCGAGGGTGGCGCCGACACTAATTCCTGCTTATCGCTCGAGAGGCAACCCACATGAAATAGTGTAGGCCATGCTAAATGCAGTGAACGGTGTAAACTGGAGATGTGGTTGGGGTGCGTGTATTGCAGTTGCAGTGTCCCAGCCTGCTGGTCCTTCCAGACTCATACCTCCACAAGATCCTTCTCCTTGGCCGCCAGCAGCTTGCCGATCTCGGCAGTCGCGTCGTCTGTGAGCTTCTGGATCTCGTCCTGGTGCTTCTTCACGTCGTCCTCGGAGATCGTCTCCTTGAACTTCTTGGCGCTGTTCATCGCGTCCTGGCGCACGCGTCGCACGTGCTGACGCGACTGCTCTGCCTGCTTCTTCGCAGCCTTGATCAGCTCCGCTCGCGTCTCCTTCGACATCCTACAGGTAGCATCGAGCAACGCGCTTCATCAGTCCACGTGCGCCTCATTCAAAAGCCAGAGACAATGTCACGCACTTTGGGAACGACACGTGCAGTGCGTTGGCGTCCTCGCGCACGGAGAACACCGGGTTCATTGCCTCCACCGCCTTCTTGATCTCTGGCAGCAGCTACAAGGCGACACACAACCCGTCAGTCTTCAGCGCCCTGTCATCATCTCGATCCCTCACCGTCGCCACGTACCGATGGGTCGTACACGTTGACGCTCAGCGCGTGGCTGCTGACCACGGCCACCTGCGCCACCTGGGAAAGCGCCACGTACGAGCCATACGCCTGCACGTTGAGCTCGTCGAAGATGCCGGCGTCGGCCTTGCCGGGACGCATCTGCGACAGCGCGCGCGTGAACTGCAGCACGGCTCCCGTCATGTTCTTCTTGGTCTTCTCCAGCAGCGCCTTAGCGTCGACACCATCGTCACCGCCGTCTTCCGAGTCCGCCGCAGCTGCTGGCGCCTGCTTCTCTGGCTTGCCGCCCTTGCCCTTCTTCGCCGCCTTCGAGAAGCTGCGCGTGGCGATCGTCGTCGGCGTCGCGTTTCTGGCGCTCAGCGACCACTCATTGCTGGCCGCCACCAGCGCACTCGTCGAACGCTGCTGCGTCGCACTCTGCATCGCGACGGCGCTGCGCTTGGCAGACGCACGCGCCACGCGCGTCGCCATCCCGCGCATCAGTCCCAGCGAAGAGCTCATGTTGATGATCGTGGGTTTGTGGTGATGGTGGCCGCAGATCCATGAAGCCGCTGGGTTCGGGTTAGCGGGTTCTGTTGAACTTGAAGAGGACACTGAACGGGTCTCGGAACCCGGCCCATACTCCCCAAATGGCATCTTCCCCCAAAAAGCTCCAGTAGCGTAAATGACTCCAGCGATCTCACCGCCGAACGCCCGTGATGTGGCCATCCGCTACGCGTGCGGCTGCGGCCACTGGGCGCCGCTGGGCGCCATGTTCTACAGCGAGCTCTGCCACAAGCTCGTCTGCCGCCGCCCCACCTGCAGCGTCGAGGAGTTCGAGTCCTTCTACTGCTCTTACCTGCTCGTGAACCTGCCGTCCAAGGAAGCCGACGCCTACCAGAACCGCTCGAGCCGCTGCTTCGCGTGCGTGGCGTGCGGCAACGTGCTCTCCACGGTCTTCAGCGACGCGCGCGGCAAGTACTTCTTCGCGTGCGCGCACTGCCACTGGGACTCGCTGGACGTGGGGCTGCTGGAGGACGACCCCGACATGCTGCTGATGACGGCGGTGGCGCGCGAGCGGGAGGTCGTGCATGAGGACGTGTTCAACGCGCTGTCGTCGTACCACTCGACGGCGGCGGCGGCGGCCATGGCGACGAGCGCGACGAAGGCGTTTGGCTCAGCGGGCAGCACGGCGTCCATGGGCCGCGGAGGCTTTGCGAGCCGCACGAGCTCGCTGCAGTCGCTGGCCAGTTCAATGAAGGAGCTGCAGCGCGAGCAGCACATGAAGAAGTTCCGTCTGCAGCGCATGGCCGAGATGGGCTCGTGGAAGTACGAGCACGCCGTCACGCGCGGCGAGGAGCGCGACCAGTGGCTCGAGGACCAGCGCCGAGAGCACGAGTGGCCGGCGCTCAAGCAGCAGCTGCAGCAGATCGACTCGCAGCGCAGCGAGCGTGAGGATCTCGAGGCCATCGCTGCGTCTGGGGACATGGACGCCGTGTCGACGCTGTCGGAGCGGCTTCTGCTGCCGCTGGACCAGCCTCGCGACCGCCGACTGCTCTTCCCGCACCGTCCGCTGCTGCGCGTCAAGCGCACGTGGCGCTGCGTCGAGTCGATCGCGCGTGGCTCGGCGGGTATTCTGGTGAAGCCGCAGATCAGTCCCATGAGCGGCGACAGCTCGTTGCCCGTGCCGGCGTCGTGGTTCAAGAAGGCGAATCTGGGCGTCCACTTCGTGCCTGTGTTCACGTTCCAGGTACTGCCGCAGCCGTCGACCGCCGACAGCGCACGGCTCGAGTGCGTGTTGTTGATTGAAAATCCGCTCGACGATCCCGTGCAGCTCGTGTGTCAGCCAGGAGAGGCGACGGAGGCCCACGCCAAGGTGAGTGAAGCACGTAGAGCGTGCGGTGCTGGATCATACTGATTGCCGTGCTGTGTTGTTTGCTCAGGTTCTGCTGGAGGATGCGACACCGATCGTGGTCGGTGCCTACGAAGACCCGACCATCGCCGATGCGTTTGCAGGCGACGCTCGGAACAGCCTGACAGACTCAGACGGTGGTGCGCGCAACCGGCACCTCGTGTCCCGAATCCGCAACCTGGCCAAGATCCGCGTGCCGGTGAGGATTTACCTGCCGCTTGCGTACGCTCTCTCGGTACAAATGCTGACGTTTGTATTGGATGCCAACAGCTCGAAGTCTCTCCTCAGAGTCCCCACCAGATCGCGTTCCGCTTGCAGATCGAGATGCTCAAGATCGACGACGCGCTGCAGGAGCCGATCATGGAGAGTCTGTTTCGGTTCACCATCGAACTGCAGGCGCCGTTTTGACCTCATCGATAGCACACGCAGCAGCTCTCTGCGTAGAGCAGTCGTAGCAGCGGCGCCAGCACCCGTCTTTGCCGTCCTAATTCGCTTGCTACTATTGTATTACTCCCTATCCCCCATGCTACTGTATCTCTACTTCATGAGCAGGTTGGACCACACGGTCACGCCCGTGCCGACGGCGCCGATGATCACAGCGCCGATGAACAGCACGACGGAGCCGCGCTTCTTCGGACCCAGAAGCGGGCCGTCTTCTAGCTTGATGATGAAAGCCGCCGGCAGGCAGAAGCACACGACGGTCGAGCACGTGCCGCCGATGATGCCAAACACGACGTTGATGCTCGGGCAGAAGATGGCCAGCAGCAGCGCCAGGAACACGAGCCCGCTGGTCACGAGCACGTGGCGTGCGAGAGAGTCCTTGGACTCGGCGAAGAACATCATGTCGAGCGTGAAGCGGCACGGGAAGATGTTGAGCGGGAACGCCACGGCCACGGTGAACGTGATGGCGGCGCGGCTGATGGCGATCCACGTGTCCTGGAGCGGGAAGCTCAGCAGGATATTGCCCTTGAACTGCGGCTCGACCAGCGACGGACCGAACGCCAGGTAGGCGACCACGCCGATCACGAGGTAGACGCCGAACGAGATCATCGTGGCGCGGTCCACGACCTTGTTCATGCGGCGGATGCACGGGCGCTGCAGCTCCGTGTAGATGGAGAACACGTTGACCTGGCACGTGAACGCGAACATGACGATGGGCACGCTGAGCATGAAGTCGGCGCCGTTGCTCAGGTCGATGGTCCAGCTGATGTCCTTGGGGATGCCGTGCGCTTGCGCATGCATGATCGAGCGCAGACACACGGCGAACACGAGGAAGATGATGGAGAGCACGCCGAGGATGGACGAGAACTGCAGGCTGCTGATGTCCTTGAGCAGCGAGAGCGGCAGCATGATCGTCACGCACGCGATGGTCATGAGCACCCAGCGCTGCGCGAACATGCTGGCGGCGCCGAAGTAAAGCTCGCCGAGTGGCGTGACGATGTCGCCCAGCGTCACGAGGTACGCGACGGCGATGCCGAAGCAGAAGATGAGGATGTTGAGCTCCACGAAGATGGCGACGCGCTTGCCGAAGCAGTACATCGCCAGGTCTTCGTACGACTTGAGGCTGCACGAAACAAACACGCCGTTAGCAGTCGCATCTTCAGTGAGTCCAGGCGCAATCGCAAACCCACTTGGTGATGTCGCCCGCGCGCACGAGCAGGCGGATGGTGTAGACGGTGAGAAAGGCGGCGAGCAGTAGCTGCGCCACGGCGAAGCCGATGCCCGAGACGGCGACGGCGTAGGGCAGCGACAGCGCGCCGGCACCGAGCGTGGCGCCCGCCAAGTTGAAGACCGAGCCGCGGATCGAGCCCTTGGACGGGATGATCGACTGGTGGTACGGGAACGCGTCGGCCTCGATGGCGTCGCCGTCGTCCTCATCGCTGCTGGTCTACGTAGTGAGAGAGTAGAGTCAGCAAAAGAAGCGACGAGGGAGAGGGGCGTGCGACCAAAGGCGCCAGCATACTGTACCTTGGCGGGGCGCTTGCGGCGGTGCATGGGCGACAGCGACGCGATGAACGAGCCGAAGCGCTTGACGTTCTGCGCGATGGCACCACCACACGAAGAGCAATGATCAGTACGAGGCGCACACATACACAGGGAGGGAGAGAGAGAGCAAGAGCAGCAGCACTCACGCGGAAGACGAGCGGCGTGTAGCCCAGCTGCTTGAGGTACTTCTCGCGCAGCTTGGGCGACTTGTCGGTGGCGCCGGGCGTCGTGCTGAAGCGGCCGTAGCCCTCGGCGTCCACGGCGTGCGTGTGCATGGGCAGCAGCGGCTCCATGGCGGCGCGGGCGTCGCTGGGCGTGGCGGCCATCGTGGTGGGTGCAGTCAGTTGGCGCGGATCCGTCTGTGTTCCGCTGGTTGACGAAGAGATCACTCGCAGTGGGATGGAATGCCGCGCCTCTGCGCCGTTGCTGTTGGCGTCACACGCACGAGAAGAGGAGGAGGAGACTACCGGTGCGATACCGGTATTAGAGAATGAAACCCCCGTAAGAAGGACATCACCGACTGTCACTATCTCCCCCGCATGAACAGTTCACTTGGCTGAGTTTGTCGGAAGGAGAAGACAACGATGGACCAGCAGCAGTCGCGCGCGCAGAGCTTCAGCCACCCTCCAAGACAGGCCGGCGCCATGGACCCGTCGCAGCAGCAGAGCCAACTGCCGCGGCCGTCGCCCTTCGCGTCGTCGGGGTGCGTAGCGCCTGAGACAGAGAGTTGCCCAGTGGACGACGGACGGACGGACTGGCTGACGGATCCTCGTGCGTGTGTCTCTGTGTGTCGCGTTGTGAATGAGTAGACCGGTCGCCATGGTGCACCAGATCCGCCCAGGCGCCGCTCCTGGACAGTTTCCTGGTGAGCATTGAAGATGGTTGTGACACGTAATGAATGACGAAGCAGCTCTAACGCCGATGCCGTGGTATCTGTTGCAGGCGTCGCCGTGCGCACCAACCCGACGCAACTCGCGACGCCCCTCGTGCCGACGCGCCGCCTCTCCGGCGCCACCCCGACGCCCACAGCCGCGGCGTCAACTCCATTTTCAAGCGCGAGCGATCTGCTCTTCCCGTCCCCGCCGTCGTCAAACCCAACCGCTGCGTTTGATCCGTTCGCATCCGGCAACAACTTGGCTCCACCTCCCTTCCAAATGCAGGCACCGCACCAGTCACCGCCGCTGAGCAACGACCGCTTCCACACGATCGACCACATCCCGCCATCCATGGCAACGTACGCGCAGTCGAATGCTCCGCCACAGGCTGGTGCCGACCTGTTCCCTCGAGTGGAGCGCGCCTCAGCCAACACGCTCGTGGGCGCGGCGTCTTCGCAGTCACCAGCTACGCGGGCATTCAACCAGAACTACGACAACCTGTTTGGACCTCCGGAACCTGCCGCCCCCACACCGACTGCGTCTGCGCCCGTGCGATCCACCCAGAGCTTCTCCTATGGCCAGGCATCCGCCTACGATGACCAGCAGCAACAGCACGGCCGAGCATTCAGCCAGCCGCCTCCACCTGCAGCGCCGTTCCTCGGATACGCGGATTCCTCACGCACGCAGCTGTCGTCGACCAGTGCAGCGCCGTCGCCACGAGCGGCGCTTCTCCAGGGACGCACCAGCAGCGGAAACCTGCCGCCCCCGTCTCCTCGTATCCACGCCGGTGTGCGCTCGGCCGATGAGCTTCTGGAAGAGTTCTTGCACGTGTCGGTCGAAGATCAGTACCTCGGAGGCGTTGCGGCGGACGGCGCGTTGTTCCCCGAGTACGTCCCGCAGGCCAAGAAGCTGACACTCGCGGACGTGCCAGATACGGTCGAAGGCCTCGAAGAGCTCTACCGCCAGAAGCGCTGGAAGACGCTGACCAAGAAGTCGCTGTCGATGCTGCAGAACCCGTCGAACGAAGCCCAGTTGACACTTGAGATCAAGTCGTGGTGGCTCGCAGGCCTCATCAAGGACGGCCACTACGACAACGCCACGAGCGTGCTCGACCAGATCGGCAACCTGGACGATCCGCTTGTCTCGTCGCCAGACTCGTTCGTATCATTGCGACTGCGCTTACTGGAGGCCATGCTCCACAAGTACAAAGGCAACAACGCCGAGCACGAGAAGAAGCTGTTCCAGCTCATCGCTCGCCTGAAGAACGCACTCGCGCAGTCCACGACGTCCGAGATGCTGGGCATCTCCACGGAACGCGCTCGCAAGTGGCTGCGCATCGCGCAGTTTGCACTCGTGAACCACCTCGTGCTGCAGAACAAGTTCAGCCTCGCGATCCGCGTCAGCGCCACCATCGAGGTAAGTTATTCGCTGGATATGGCTCTCCGGTTTGCTCTGTCTAACTCTTCCTCCTTCTTGTATGATGACTCACAGACAAAGTACTTGGAGGAGTTCGAGAAGGTGATCACGCTCTCGCGCCTGGGCCGCGTGCATCTGCAGATGGGCGACCTCGCCATCGCCGAGAACTTCTTCCGACTGGCGCGCCGCACCGCCGAGCGAGGCGTCGAGGCCCAGACGCCGGGCTGCTTTGACGTGCAGACTGGCGCGCTGGTCCCGCAGCTCCAGGGGCGGCTTCTTCTCAACGATGGACTACTCTTCTTCGCTCAGAACAAGCTCCAGGAGGCGCTGAGCGCGTTCGACGCGGCTCTCAACCTGGAGGTGACGCGCGTGGGCGTGCCGCCGACGCAGAAGACCGTCGACGACGAGGAGTCGCTCTTCCTGGAAGAGGACTTGGTGTGCGTGGCCGTCAACAACTTCGCGATCTGCGCGCTCTACTGCTGCGACGTCAAGGGCGCCGTGGCCGCGCTCGAGCGCATGATCCGGTCCAACCCCGTGCGCTTCCTCAACGCCATCGTGGTGTTCAACCTTAGCTCGCTGTACGATCTCATCTACGACAACCCGACGAGCGCCAGCCGCAAGGAAATGATGAAGAAGCTGGCAGAGCTGTACGACCTCGAGCACATCGACCCGACAGCGTTCCGTGTCTAGAGACCACTACTACCATCAGTCGTTTGTTGATCGTCAAAACCTCATTATTCCGTCACCACGCGTTGTCGTTTGCTAACCGAGCGATGCTCATCGTCTTCCTCTTTATCGTCATCGTCGCGGAACCGCACGTGGCCAGCGACCTCACGACTTGTCTCCTTGGTAAGAGTAGACTGGGCGGTGGTGTCTTGTTTCCGTGGGCTGGAGGCCTTGGACTTGCTCTTCTTAATTGTCTCGGACGGTACGCCTGGGGCTCCGTCCTCCGCAGCTCCGCGCTGCAGCTGGGCCTTGAGCTTCTCTTTCATCTCCAGCCACTGGCTCTTGCTCATGCCGCGCATCGACCGCAGCGGTTCGTCCTGGGACGGCGCAGTAGCCGCCAGGGCTTTTGCCGCCGCCTCCTCAGTTGCGAACTCCACAAACGCGAAGCCCTTGAACTTGCGGCTCTGCGCGAACCGAGGCATGCTCACAAGATTCACCTGATGCAATCACATCCCACATCAGCCCAACTCCCAGAACACCAGCCACACAACCAAGAGGGCTTCACGAACCTTGCCAAACACCGCGAACACCTTGCGCAGGGAGTCGTGGTCGTGGCTATCTACGTCGTAGCCCTCCACGTACAGAGTTCTGGCGTCTGCGCCGCCGTCTCGCTGCCAGTTCAGCGCCGCCTCCAGCGGAGCCACGCTCGCGCTCGCGTCATCCACGCGCAGCTGCTCCGACTTGCGCGCGGCCTCCAGCACGAGCGGCTCCGTCGCGCGCAGCGCCTTCATCTTGTTGAACGACAGGAAGAGCGCGGCCGGCAGGAAGCCGTGCTCGTCCATGTGCTGCTGCAGGAACTTGTCCTGCCGCAGGTTGCTCGCGCTTAGGTAGAACTCGAGCTGCCGCTGCAGGCGCTTTCGCAGGGACTTGGTGTTGCTCGCCATGATGATTGCTCGATGGTTGTATCCCCAGGGACCAAGAGGTTCGAGCTGGTGGAGGGAGCCAAAAGAGGGTATGTTTATGGGAGTTTGTCAAATACAGGTGTAACTAAGACCAGTAGATAACTCATGTAAGTAGGCTTCCAGGACGACGTCTACAATGCACGTTGGTTGACATGGTATTTACATAGCTGTTGCGAGCAGTCCGAGAGCTTCGATTGCCCTCATCACTACTACTGCGGGGATGCTTAAGCTTAGTTGTCGTCCAGGCCGCACACCTTCTTGTCCTCAACTGGCGCCGTGCCGTTCGTCTTGAGCACACACAGAAGATCCGCCACCGTGACGTCGTCGTAGTAGTAGAACTTGGTGCAGAGCGGCTTGCCACCGCACAGTGGCGCGACCGACTTGGTGTACGTGAGGTCGAGCTCACCAGCGCACTTGAGGCAGCCTGGCACGACGGCACCGCCGGCCTGGTACATGACGTTGAAGTACGCCTTGCAGTCCGTGGTTGGCAGCGCGTCCACCACTGGCGCCTTCACGATGACCTGGCCGTCGCACTTGCCGTCAAGCGGGTAGAACGAGTCGGTGAGCTTCCAGACTGGGGACGACGTCGGCGCTGGCGTAACGGTGGTTGGCGCTGGCGTGACGGTCGTAGGAGCAGGAGTCACAGTCGTTGGGGCCGGCGTGACGGTGGTAGGCGCTGGCGTGACGGTGGTCGGCGCTGGGGTGACCGTTGGGCCGCTCGTTGGCGTTGGGCCCGACGTAGGCACTGGGCCCGACGTTGGCGCCACGGTCGTTGGCGCAGGCGTGACGTTGTCGCCCGAGTCGCATCCGTTGCGGATGTTGCCGGAGGCGTCGGTGACGGCGGCGAACGCGAGCGCGCAGAGCAGGAACTTGGCGATGACCTTCATACTGGTGGTGGAGGAGGGAGAGTACTGAGTCGCAACGCGAGAGCGGTGGGAAAGCAGTCGGAAGAACGGAAATGAACTTGCGGGGATCGGACCGCTTGACTCCAGGAGCTGCGGCCCGCACCCACCGACTGGCAGTGGCGGGTGGCGGTGCCAGTGGCACAGCGGCGGCACATTCAGTCGAAGTTGGCGGCACCCATCACACAGGTGGCTTGGCTTTGCACGAACGTCGTACAGTCGTCGACGTTGACGACCATCTGGTGCGGATATCGGCCAATCCGCGGGCTTGGACGAGACCGAAGTGACACAGCTGCTCGATAGAATGGCCGTGCTATGCGCCCGCGTGGATGTTTCCACTGGAAATTCCACATGGTTTGTAACTGCTGTGGCCAGTCAGGTCTTCCACCTGATCCCCTCGTCAAGGAGGAAAAGACAATCCGGGGTGCGATTCTCGTGTAATAGACAAACCGGGGTACACTATGGACAAGGCGGGGTGCAATCGTTTGAAAACTGGATAGCGTGGGATTCTGTACTGGATTAAGATATTTAACAGTGGTCCCAG
>JAADXN010001177.1:0-10349 GCA_023337875.1 Pythium apleroticum | reverse complement strand
CTCAGCAGCTTGCGCGAGATGTTGAAGTCGGACTCGTTGAAATCGTAGCTCACGTTCCAGCCGATCTTCCCGTACTTGCGGCGCTCGAGCACGACGGCGTGCAGGAAGCACAGCACGTACACAAGCGACCGGAAGGCCTGGCCCGTCATTCCGGCCACCGACGCTGGGTCTCTGACGGCTGGTGCCATCGTCAGGCAGTTATCTACTTGAGTGGAGCCCAATTGAGGCAGCAACGGTGGTTCGTCGCTGTCCTTCCGCTCTTCATCTCACCCTACTTTAGAAACAACTGCACTATAATAATACCACAGGGAACTTCACCTAAACACTACCAGCCCCCCCAACCTAGTAGGGAATCTAGTCGGCTAAAGGCCTGTGGGACACAGCCAACCGTGTGACAAAAGAATGGTTGGCTGCCAGACAGAAACACGGAATAACAACGGGTAGCGTCGACGCCAAAGACAACCCCACATAATCCATTCATTCGGTAATTTGCCTCGTCCCTACCAAGTCACTTCTCCACGTTATCTTCACTACTGCCTCTTCGCCAGTGTCGACCAAGCCCCCAGCTCGTTCCGCTGCTCCGTCATTCCGCTGCCTCGCTGGTGCCATCGCGTCTGCCCCTGCTGCTACCGCCGCGCTTGCTTCTGCCGTCACCGCCGTGCCCGCCTAACGTGCTGGTGTCGCCGCCAAGTCTCAGCCTACCTGTTAGCTTGCTCCCGGTCCAAGTATTCGAGATCAGGCCCGCGTATCCGCCAGCTCGTGCAACCCACTCGCTCTAGGCCAAACCAGTCGGGGAGCCGCAAGCCTTATTGCCCGCTTGGTCCACGAGCGATCAAGTCAAACCCACCACTGCTCCTTCTGCTCCATCGCTGCCTTCGTCGAAGGTCGACTACCCCATCGACCCAAAGCAGGCAGCGGTTCCAAGTCCAAGCGATACCGTGCCTTGCACATGAAGGCGAGGAACCCTACACCTGTGGACAGGCGGAGAGGCCGTTAGTAGTGTCACCTTCCCCCTAAGTTCCACATCTGTATGGACGTCAAGCCTGTCCATTCCTCTACGATCCGAGTGCTTAGTCCCAGCGGTGTTGGTCCTTGCGTGAGGGTCATCCCTACGCCACCCATGCCTGCCACCGCTGGCATACGCGGTCTCCAGGAAGCAATCGAGCGTGTCGTCCATGTGGATGGAGCGTTCGTAAAGGGCCTGAGCAACTGCGCCGTACGCCCAAACCGCGTCAAGCACAGCCTGCAAGTGGTTGGTGAAGTTCCCTTCCCTTGTGAGGTCGTGGGCAAGACCATCATTGACTCTAAGGCCCGTCATGAACGAGTTTCGAGAACCGGGAATCACATAAGATGAGATGCGTCGCTCTGAGATGGAGGAGCGCTCTGAGGCGGAGGACAAGCAGATCGTTTGTGACGCGCCTCCTCCCTGCGCACAACCATATTCATCATGATCGTATTCGCCGTGAAACGACAAGGAGACTACAGCTCACGTCGTCGTCTGAGCCCTGGTGAGGTGATTCCCGAGTACCATTTCGAACGCGTTCCGCTGGGCGTTGCCGGCATCAGCCATCGTGTAGCGGACGACAACACGATCACCCATCACCACGCTAAACAGCTCCACTACAGCACGCAGCGTTTTGCCTTATGTTATCCCTCGAGCATTGTACGGCACAATATACACAACCGGATGAAACTGATGCCTAGGGTCCGAAACACCAACAACGAAAACGGGATAGCCCCAGGTGTTCGTCTTGTACTGCGTCCACGTGAAGAACACACTTCGCTGCTTGCGCCAGCGTTCGAAGTGTGTGCTTCGTTGCGAACCCGACGAAGAGGGGTTATCAGCTGATTTGTCTCCAAGACGCGGTAGGCCACTGACGAGCCAAACGCGAAGGGAGTGGGACCCGCGAGCTCGTCGGAGTGCTGGTTATCAGTGACGAGCTGGGTCATCACGTCAATCCAGTCGGAGTCGTTCAGCACGGTCCCTCGATAATGCAACAAGTTCCTTTGAACCTGGCCGATGATACCCGTTGCGCTGTTCGGAATGAGGCTGAAACTGTCGATCAGCCGGTTGATAATGCAACTTGGTTTAACACGATCTTCTGTGAGCTCTCTGATGACGTGCTTCATGGACCGTGTAAGCTTGGCCTTAGTCGTCGATGTTATGGTCGTCACACGAAACCTGTGTTAGAAGATCGGGCTTCAATCGGTCTCCTTACATCGGAGTTCCTTGGCGTGTACGGGCAGGGTTCCCCGTCTACTGCTGCGGCTCGATGGTCTTGACTGTTACATGTGTAGATGATATACTGCATTGGATGGGATCCGCGCGAGACAGACACATCCGAGGGCTCGGGCTGGCTCTTTATGGTTCGGTGAGGCTTAGAACAATCGAGATAGCTCCCCACCTCTCGAGGAGACGAGTTGGGAGGGCGCCGTGTAAACTTGATTCTGAATTGATTACACTGTAAAATATTGATTAAAGTCGTCTTGTGGGTCTCGTCTGCCGATAAGAAGACTGAAGTAGGTTAAGAGGACTAGTCTAGACCGACTAAATCGTTGACACCCAACAGAGAGTTGAACAGTGTAAGTTCGAGAACATTTCTACATTTTTACGGGTCCCGCGCATATCAAATGGCGCCCCCCTGGCAGTGTTGTAAACGCCACATGTATCGTTCATCTTCTGACTTCCTCGTAATTTCCTTTGTAAATTAGGAGCCCAGTCACTGCACTCATCTGCTCCCTCCATTTGACGCCATTGTTGACGCTAACCTTGTGTTTTCCCGGGTGAATGTCTCACTCCTCACACTGCTGATCCCCTGGAGACGTCGAAGCCTGTGCAACCTGCGTCCATCAATCGGGGTTGGGTCATCCGTCAATAAAGGCTCGCTGACTTGTATATGTGGCTCATCACCAAACCAGGATATCACCAAGCAATCTACCTTAGGCTCATTTAGTCTCATGAATGCCTATTTCACAAAAATGAGATTCTTCACAAACTATTTCAGTTATAGCCAATCAGCCGTTCAGCTGCTTGGAACACTCGGCGAAGCCGCCTTGCCTGAAACGACCGCGGAAACCATGGAAGGAACGCCTCCCCGCGTGCATGACTTGCACGTCCGAACAACTCGGAAGAACCAGAAGAAGCGTGTAGTGGTGAGACCGTGGGGTGTCTGGCCCCTCCCAGTCGTCGCTCTTTGCGCAAAGCAAGCTCTGCAATGGACGTGAGCTCCCCGTGCGGGTCCGCCTTCGCCATTCGACAAGCGAGTCCCGTGGTGAGCCACCGCGCGAAGAAGCCCAGCGAAGCCGACCAAGTCGCCGCGTGGGTGGCCGACGCTATCGAGCCAGTCGTGTCTCCTCGTGAGTCTGTCTGCTCCATTGCTGCTTCGTCTTCTTCTACCGACGGCAACTCGAGTGACAACAGCGCCCGTCTGGGGCTCAGTGGACTGAGATTGGGTCTTGCTCTCGGACGACTGCGGGGACTTCGTGTACCCATCCGGCGTCGGCGCAAGCACCGCCCGATCCAGCACCTTCCGCCGCGTTTCTTGAATTCACAGCGGCATCAGCAACCGCAGCGTCGCCACTTGGCTCCCCACTACGATCTCCAGTCTCAGCAGCTCCATCCCAACGGACGACGCTCATTATCCACGCAACCGACTTCCACGAGCCGCAACAATATGAGGCGCAGTGATTGGCGGCCCTCGAACGAGCCGAGTATGTCCTCGACAGTCCCGTGGAGCGACGTCTCACCAAGAAGCATGCACCTCTCGGATCTTGAGCGATCCAGCAGCGTGGAGCCACAGTCGCGACGCAGCAAGGCCTGGAAGCGTCTGAAGAACGTGCGTCTGCGTATCAAGGGTGAGAAGAAAACCACGGCAATGTTCTCGATCTCCTTTTACCCGTGGAAGATGGAGTCGCGTGGGTACTACTCGAACCCAGAGGCTGCTGCCGAGTGGGTGCCCGACACTGCGAGCACTCGCTGCCAGATTTGCTTGGCGGGATTCAACCTCGCCCGTCGACGCCACCACTGCCGCCTGTGCGGCCACTTGGTGTGTAATGACTGCTCGTTGCAGCGCACCTTCCTGCCTTTCTCGGAAGAAGCCCATCGCCGCTCAAACCACTCCCTGATCAAGACTGGAGAAGCCCAGCGGACGTGCAACTCGTGTGCCAAGACGCTCAAGAACATGATCGCGCAACAAGACCACCGCGTGAAGGAATTCTCTGTCGCAGTGGCTCCAGTCGCCCCAAGCGACGGTGGCTACCGTGCTTCTAGTATCAGCGCAAGGGCTTCTAAGATGAGTCGCAACAGCCACTCGTCGGCTGACACGAGCTCCACGGAAACGCAGCTTCAGCTCGCCTCGAGACCACGCGCTGTCTCGAAATACGCCGCAGCTCGCAGTGACGAACTCGAACAAGTTCTCAAGGCGCGAACCAAGTCACGCATGAAGGCCTCACCTTCACGACAACACGTGATCAGCTCGCTGTGGCTTGAGCAATGGCTACAGTTCGTGCAAGTGGACTCGAGCGACTCAGTGAGCCATCAAGCACAAGCGAGGGCGTCCGTGTCGCGAGGGTCGATGGGTTCGCGGCGACGCAGCAGCCGCCTGGTGTTCGGTGGCCGCCCAGGGCCTATTGCCAACTACTCGCTGCTCAATTTCGTAAACGGCAAGCTGGTCCCGCGCGACGGTTTGCGCCGCAGTCGTGGGACGGAAGGCACGGGTGATTACCACGTGATCAGCCACGAAGTCTGGCTGGTGTTCTTGCGGTTGTACGGCGGTGGACCAGACATCAGCATCGATGAAAGCGACTCCTTGGAGAGCAGCTTCTATGGTGAGCGGACAAGTTGCGTGATCGTTCCGTTTGGCACGAAAGCAACCGACACGAGCGCTTGCTCTCCACGCGAACAGCTCTGGGTCATCACTGAATTGGACGACGCAGTCTGTGCGTCTCAGTTCGCGGCGACTGCGGGGCCTGAGTCGCTTCGAAGGAGCGCAAGCGACGGCATGAAGCCTCATGACCAGCATCAGTTGGCCGTTCACGCCCCTGGCAAGTCGGCCTCGACTCGGCCGGCATCGACCACTGTACTGGCGACACCCGCTCCCCTTCCTTTGACACGCTCGACGAGTGAGAAGCAGCGCCAACTGACGGACGACCTCAGCCAAAGCCGCCGTGTATCATCGACTTTCATCGGATACTGGAAGAAGTGGCGGCATGGAGACGACGAGAGACTGCAGCAAAGTACGAGTTCCACGACCATTTCCCAAGTGGACGACGGCGTCATGCTCTACGATCCGATGGAACTCGGTGACGACGAAGACGGCGATACATTCAGAAGAGGAGCCGATTGTGGCGACCAAGACCGATACGAAGAGTGCGACTTCTCTAGTAGCCGAGGACCCGCCTATCAGAGGGAGACGATCGCTGCGGTGTCGGCGTTTGCAGTGGCAGCCGCGGAAGCGCGCCGCAAATCGACGATGTCGCTGATGCGTCACTCGTCGCTGGCGTCCATGCGACGAGGGTCTCAGTCCGGCGTCATGTCAGCTTGAGGTGAGACCGTGAGAGCCAAGATATGTAGATAGAATCCATTCACACGACCTAGAAACCATAAACAGTAGAAGCCCCATGAACCATTTGTGAACACAATCACGACGCGATTAACTAGGCTAACTTAGTCACTGTCTACCGGGTCTTCCGCGTCATCTTCTGCGTCGTCGTCATCGTCGTCATCATCTTCTTCTTCCCCTTCTTCCTCCTCTCCGTCTCCACTGACGTTGTCGTCTTCGTCTTCGTAGTCGTCGCCGTCGTCTTCCCCCACGCCGGCCATTCGCATCTCCCAGTCACGCGGCCAGAACGGCGACGAGTACGGCTGCTCGAAGTTGTCGAGCTGGTCTGGAGGGTGGTACCAGTAGTTAAGCGCGAGGTGGCCGTCGGCCGAACCAAACGACTCGACCTCGTGGAACCACGAAGCCGGCAGGAACAGCATCTCGCCCACGTTGATCTCGCAGAACGCGGCCTTGGCGTCCTTGAAGGCCGGGAACTCCTTGTACAACTCCGCCTTTGTGGCCTCGGTCTTCAGCTTGGACGTGTCCACGCGGCTGAAGTTGACCGGGTCCTTGACCGTCTTGTCCACGATCTTCCGCTCTTCCTCCGTCTCCTCTGCATCCTCCGGTTCATCATCCTCACCGTCGTCGTCGTCCTCATTCTCAAAGTGGAAGGGCCCAAACTCGCCGTCCTCTGGCTCTTCTTCATCCAGTGGGTCGTCGCGATCCGCTCGCAGCAGCTTGAGCATCGCCTGGTCGAGTCGCTCCTCGGCCGCCGCGAGCCGTTCGTCCGCACCGGCCTCTCCATTTTCCACAGCCTCCTCGGCAGCCGCCAGCTCCTTCTCCGCCTCGTCCTTTTCAATCGACGCCAGTGCCGCAGCCTCCGACATTGGATCGGCGCCGTACGCCGTCGTCTCCTCACCTTCGTAGTTGATGCGGCCGTTCGCGTGGACCTTGAGCAGCTTGCCGCGCGTGTACATCTTCTCAGTGTCCGCCGGCGAGTACAAGCGGAAGCGCTTCTTACCACGCAGCAGAATGTACAAGTTGTCGTGGTAGTCATGGTGGAGTCCGCTGGACGAACCATGCTTGTTGTTGCCCATCCAAATGTTGATGTTCTGCGGCACGAGATGGCCCAGCAGCTCCGGCCGCAGCGGGAAGTCGTCCTGCAGACACGCCACAAACGGCGCCATGATCTCCGGGCGGCCTTCGTCGTCAGCCTCGACGTCCTGGGTGGTCAGGTAGCGGAGATCGTCGCCGTTCTCGATGAGCTCGAGCAGCTCGCTGAACGCCATGTCGACCTCAACGCCGCGACCGAACTTTTCCTGGGCGTTACCGCGCTCTTCTACCTTGAGCCGCGCGTCGCCCGCTGTCTCGCGCAGGTACGCGTTGGTCCACCGCTTGGGCGCCGTGAACTCGCCGTCGGTGATGAACCCCTTGAGCACGACGGGCGTGCGCGTGGCAACGAAGCGCGTGAAGAACGCCTCGGGCGTGACGTCACGGATGTCAATGCGCTCGATCTCGTAGCCGTCGACAGGCACCTGGAAGCCAGCGTAGAGGTTCGCAGGCGTGGGCCCCGTGGCCACTGGAGCTTCCACGTCCGTGCGCTGGCGCTTGCTGAGCGGCGCATCGCTCGAGACGTCCGCTGCACGGGCCTTCGATGCCATTTTCAAATCCAATTGTGACACCGATTGTTGGAGGGCGGGTCAAAATCTGTGACGTGTGAGCAAATTGGAGCTCTCCCAGTCAGCAGCTCAGGTCGCAGAGACAGGTTGGGTGGTCGACATTCACTCTCGAAAATGGATGATGAAGAGATGCATTGAGACTGAGAGAGCACCATGAACATGCACGGCGCATAGAAACACAGGCTGCATTCAATTCATATTCGATTGTGTCTAGAAGGAATGGATGGTCATGTCGTGGCCAAGCAAGACGAGCCGCCGAAACAAAACGGAACGTGGACGGACAACAGGAAGCACCCCGAGCCGCACGTTACTAACCAAAGTGGAAGCGCTGGCCGCCGCCGTAGCCGCCGCCGCCGTGGCTGTGGCCACCGCCCATGCCACCCATGCCGCCCATGCCGCCCATGCCGCCCATGCCACCCATGCCGCCGCCACCGCCGAAGAACATCTACATAGACAACCAAGCAACACGTCAGCTCACTGCCTCGTAAAGAAATGCCACGAATTGCCCGGCGAGGACTCACCTGGAAGATCTGCGATGGGTCCACGCCGCCCATGCCGCCGCCCATGCCACCGGCGAAGTCGTTGTCGAGGTCTTCCAAGTCGACGCCCGAGTCATAACGCTGCTTCTTCTGCGGGTCGGACAGCACGGCGTAGGCCTCGCCGACATCCTTGAACATGGCTTCGGCCGCCGCACGCTCTTCCTCCGTCTTGTTCGAGTGGCGATCCGGGTGCCACTTGAGGGCCGACTTCTTGTACGCCTTCTTCATCTCAGCCTCGTTCGCGCTCTGGGTCACGCCCAAGATCTTGTAGTAATCTTTTCGCTTAGCCTTCTTGACCTCGAGCTTGAGGTCGCGGATGCTTCGCTGGATGTCGCGCTGCGCGTCGTCGCCCACGAGCTTGGATGCCTGGTCGTACTCACGCAGCGCCTGCTCGAGGTTCTCGAGACCGCCCAGCGCACGCAGACACGCGGCCTTGCGCAGGTACGCCTTGGCGTAGCCGTGGTCGTAGTAGATGGCCTTGTCGCAGTCCTTGATGGCCTCTTCGTCGCGGCCCAGTCGCGACAGCGCGTTTGCTCGATTGCAGTGGATCTTCGAGTTGAACGACTTGTTCTCCGGGTCGATGTCGAGGCACTGCGTGTACATCTCGACGGCCTCGGCCATGCGGCCGGCCTTGAAGGCGTTGTTGGCCTCCTCCTTGCTGTTCTCTAATGCGCGGATGCGCTTGATCTCCTTCATGAACTTGCTGTTGTCGGGATCCGAGCGCAGCGCCTGCTGCAAGTGCTTGATGGCACTCGGGAACTCGCCCTGGTAGTACAGGCAGCGCGCGCGCAGGAACAGCACCTCCGGGCTGCTCGAGTTCGTGCGCATGAGCTGCGTCAGCGCCGCAAACGCCTCGTCGTATCGCTCGCATCCGATCAGAGCCTCCGCGCGCAGCAGCTTGAGGTTGTTGGCGCCCGTGCACACCTGCAGCGCGCCGTCCAGACAGTGCACCGCCTGCAGGTAGCGTTTCTATAAGAATTCAAGCGATGACGATCAAGTTAGCAACTCCTCCACGCTAGTATCAGCACTCAACAAGCGCCGCAATAGCACGCACCGCCTCGATGTGTTCCTTGCCGCGGGCCGCCTTGTCCAGCGCCATTTCGACCTGGCGCTTCTCCGTGAGCAGCGTCGGGTTGTTCGGGTCGCGGATGAGACCGGTCTGGAGAGTCTTGAGCGCCGCGTCCGTCTCGCCCTACAAACAGCATGGCATCACCGCGTGTCAGTTCCTTCCTTTGCCTTCCGGATACGCAAAGAAAAGAGATCTTTCAGTGGATCTCTCCAAGATCAACAGCCGACATACCAGTGCGAGTTGCGCCTTGGCCTTGCGCACGTATCCCTTGAAGAACGTCGGGTCGAAGACCAGCGCGCGGTTGCAGTCCACGATCACGTCCTTGTACTTGGCGAGCATGAGCGCCGCGGCCGCGCGGTTGCCGTAGTACGCCACGACCGTGGGCGCGGCCTCGATGGCCTGCGTGTACATGTCCAGCGCGGCCTGGTAGTCGCCCTTCTTGTAGAGCTCATTGCCCTGGTTCTTGAACTCCTCGGCCGCAGCCTCGCCCTTGTCCATGCTTGCTTCCCTGCGCTGCTCGTAGCTCGTCGCCCAGCGGCTCCGTGCTTTCCTGCCAAGTGCCCCAAGTCGCCAGTCACCAAGAGAGAGAACCCAGCAAACGAGGGACACATCCTCGTTGGAATACTCGAAACGAGGGACACTGGATCCACTTTTCTCGAAAATTCGAGGAAACACGACCCCACGCGAGTGTCTACCTCATTACTGTGACCAATATGGAGTGACCAAAATGGCTACATTTGCATTAAATGGAGCTCATGTCGAAGGGCGTGACCTTCTCGTCGCTCGAGTCGATGCTTCGATGCCGACCGACGGGCTGGAAGTCGCCTTGGGCTCCTTCGTACTGCTCCAATGTGTCGGCGAGAAGCCTTGCGACGGAGATCAGTGACCGCACGGTCATGGGCTCCGTAGACGGCGGAAGGGAGGCAGCGTCGTCACGCCCCACGCGAGACGAGTCGACGTACGACTTCACTGCCCGCGTGAGCAGTTCTCGTTCTTGGCCGTCGAGCTGCTCGATCTTGGAGATCTCCTGCTCCTGCACCAGAGCCTCAAGGATCTGCTGGCGCACGAAGCTGGATTTGCCCATCCGATTGAGCGTCGTGCGCTCAAAATCGTCGGCATGGATCGGCTGCGGAAACGACTGGTGGACGATCGCGTCGCTGCTCTTCCGCCGGAGAATGATCAAGTCGACGCCGAGCCACGACCGCATCTCCGTTTTGCTGGTCGGATTCAGCACAGTCTGGTCGATCGCCCCTCTCATTTGGTACCCACACAAGATCTCGCCCAGTTTCATCGCACGCTTCGCCAGTTGCCAAAACGAAATGCTCTCCGACGACAAACAGTACCGAGAAAATGGCTCCACCTCAAATGACGCGCCGTCCGTACCCAGCAGCTCATCCAAGATGACGCGCACATCGCGACTCTCGGAGATCATGGCGAGGATGCAGCTGATGAGTTCGTTGGACTGGATGAACTCGGACAGCTTCAAGATGGTGTCGCTGGTGGAGATGGTGCGTTGTGTGCG
>JAADXN010001176.1:0-10389 GCA_023337875.1 Pythium apleroticum | reverse complement strand
CTTGAGGACGTGCGCACATCGCTTGAGCTTGTTCGCGCTCTGGGTTGTTGGGATGTGTTTAAACGCAGGCTTCACAGTGGGGGGCACAGTAGACATGAGCAATCCATGCGGAACTGGCGTGGTCGCAACAAGCTCGGCAAAGCCGTAAAGATCTGCGATTCCACCAACTGGCTGACCGTTCAACGCGATGACATGATCGCCGACGTTGATCTTGTCGGCGTCGGACTCGGTTGTAGTGGCACTGCCAGGATCTTCGTTCTTCTTCTCGAACAAAAGCTCACTCACGACGAACGAGCCGTCGACTTTCTGGACGCGGAACATGTTCGCAATACCTTCTTCGGCGACGAGACCATAGTGAGTTGTTGCAGCAGCCGGAAGATTCTTCGAATCAGTGTCACGCTGGCCAGACTTCAACGCCAAGCCAAGTGAATCGTCTTCTTTGGACTCGACATCTTCGTACATCTCACCAGCGAGCAGCTTGTCGCCCCGATCTTGCATGCGCTGGCGAAGTGGCAGGAGGAACGGGTCATCGCGACTTGATCGCGCGCCCTTCAGCGCCTTCACAACCTGGTCATCCATGCTGGGGTGCGCAACATCCAGAGCCAGGAG
The DNA here is from genome assembly GCA_023337875.1 of Pythium apleroticum. Lineage (NCBI taxonomy): Eukaryota > Oomycota > Peronosporomycetes > Pythiales > Pythiaceae > Pythium > Pythium apleroticum. The sequence continues at coordinate 9,780 of JAADXN010001176.1, read as the reverse complement.
ACACACTTCACGAGCGAGCTCAGGCCACGTATACAGATTCAGAGGCCGCGTCCGCAGGAATTCATCGAGACTCGTCCCCATCTGCAGGAACGGGAAGTATTCCGCCAGCAGAACCTTCAGCACACTCACTTGGATGGCTGCAATCGATCTGTCAGCAGCCGCACTTTTCTCCTCGGCGTGTGTCTTCTCCGAGCCGCTAGCTGAAGAAGTGGCTGTTGCTTGAACGAGTAAACCCACGAAGATGCTGAGAGGTGGCACAAAGGGCATCTGGAGCACGTCGGAGAACGTAGAGATAGTATCCCACGCGAACACGATGTCGTCAAACACCTCCGCTGGAACGTGATCGAATGCCGCGACCCGTGAAAACACACCGAGAGGAACGAGCACATCGGCTTCTGGCTTCGCCGCCTCCACGTGCTCGCTAGATACCTCGTCCTCGACGTAGCAGCCCTCCCGACGACTGTAATCAGCCTTCACGCGATTCCACACTGCTTCGTCGCCAGCCCGCCGTCGTTCCCACAGACGCAATCGTCGCCTTCGTTCCCGCTCTTCACGAACAAACTTCAGCAAAGCTGTTCGGCGCTTCTCAATAGACTGACGCTCAGAGTCGGCGCTTCTCTTTGACGGGCTTGAACTCGGTCTTGACAGTCCAGTACCGTCCTCACCTGTGTGCACTCCATTCTCGACGATCGATCGCTGTTGCTCTCGCATTTTCCGTCGTTCACGAAGCTCATCAATCTTCCGCTGCATGTGCATCTCCTTCTCCTCGACCTTTCGTCGGCGCTCTTCTTCTTTCATGAACTTCCGCATCTCCTTTTCTTCCTCGCGCATTCGACGCTCCTCCTCCTTTTCGCGTCGACTTGCCTCTTTACGGGCCTCTCGCTGGCGCACAACCTCCATCTTCGCCTCCAGTAGAGCGTTCTTTCGGTCTTCACGTTCCTTGCGCTGAGCCTCCTTCGCGTCTTCTTGTGCTTTCAGTTCGATTTCCAGTAGCTTCCTCGCAGCCTCCCGCACGCTCTGCTTCTCTGCAGCACGTCGTTCTCGTTCCTTGCGCTGCGAATCCTTTTCCAACTGATCAGGCGACTTCTCATAGTCTGCTAGTTGAGTATCCTGCAACGTCAGGCGCTTGATGCCGTCTTTCGACATCTTCCCCTTCAGCGTCTCCTTCACTTCCTTCAGCAGCCGACTACGCAACTTGGCATGAGCTTCGGCCGAGACTGGATGCCGTTCTTCCCAGAACTGGTAATCAGCACACTGGAGAACTTGGTGTCCACCTTCTAAAATGCGCGTGATGTTCCTGCGAAGCAGTCCGAAGCCATCTTCACCCGCTGAAGATGCCAAATACTCGGCGTTACCATCGACGTCGGCAGCCTCTTCCAAATACGGCGCCAATTCTTCAGCACCCAGAGTCTCGAAGTGACCCAGAGCTTTCTTCCATGCCTTGCTCGCGACGTACGATCGGAACATCACCTCTACACTCATACGCAAGATCTTCGGATCAGATTTGTGGCGACTAGCGAGTGGACCTTACGCCGTCTTCCGTTACCTGGATCCCGTGCAGCGGACACGACGAAAATCGGCGATTTCTGGTTGTTGCCTTCAACAATCTCTGCATCAAAGACGTCAACATCAGCTTCCAGACGTTAAAACCAGTTCCGCAGCCATCACGTACTGCAGTGGAGACGAATCTTGGCGTCGTTCGCCTTCACCAACCGCACAGCTGCGATCGCCTCGAACCCGACCTGGCAAACAACGAATTCACATACCCAAATTAGCATCTAGAAGCCTCTTATCTGACACGCAGAAAAGGCATCGAGACGTACCGGAAACAACTTTTTCTGGCTGTAAAACAGCTCCTTGGGGAACATGCGGCCTAGCGTAGTCACTAGGATGGGTCCGTCCTGGAACGGCATCGCCGCTAGCGCCAACTGGCGTCGCAGAATCGCCAAATAGTAGATGTCTTCGCGGGGCACGCGGCCCGTCTGGGCGTAGACAAGCGCCCGCAAGGCGTCGCGCAATGACTTGTACGTCCGCTGCTCACTGTCCGCAAGACGCCCGTCAGCGCGCCGCTGCCACGACGCCAACGATGACACGTCCAGACCACGCTGCAATTCCCACACATCAAGGTCAGACATTGACACTACCGCGGCCACAAATACAAAACCAGACGCACCTGCGCGGCTAGTTGCCGCAGGGTCTCCACGGACGCGTCCATAACTTCCATCGCGACCACGCTGGGCGCCGCAGCCTCCGCGGATGCCGCCTGCTTGCGCTTCCGCTTCTTCGGCGACGGCGTGGTGGACGGCGTGCCCACAGGCGTGTTGCCGAAGCTGCTGGCCTGCGACGGCGCGGGCGACGGCTCCACTTCCTCGCGGCTGCCGCTGTTGCTGCTCAGCAGCCACGCGTCCAGCGTCGGCAGCGCCTTTTTCTCCGGCGACACGCGCTTCTGCCCCGCCGCCACCTGCCCCTTCACCTCCCCTTCTTCTCCAACGTCTCCCGCGCTCTCCTCGCCTCCGCGGACGCCGTCCTCGTCCTCGCCGCTGCTGAACTGGCGCGGCAATGACGCCGTTTCCTCGTCTCCGCTGGCGTCGCGCGACTGCCGCTCCGACGCCGAGCCGCTCTCGCTCATGGCCTGCGGATCTCTCTCACACACGCACGCACACACACACGCAGAGCCGCCGCTGGGGGATTCAGTAGTCGCACACACACACGCACGCACGCGCGAGGGAGATGCCAATGAAGATGGCGATGGCGATGGCTTTGCCGTTGCCGCCTCCGCTTTCCGCGCCCACGCTCACTAAAACAGGAGCAACCGGAGTGATGGTCACTTCAAGTACTGTCGTGTGGTCGGTAAATACGAATCGTACTTAGAATATGAGCTGCAGTACAGATGTTTGGGCTCGGGACATTCGGGACAGCGTAACCGAAGGGGGTTACGTTTTGGACAACGGTATTTTACGACGTAAAATACGATCGATGGTATGTATGGATGATGACTCGAATATGGAGACAAGATACGGATGCACTAGCTCCGTATTTGCTCACCGTCGCGGAGAAAGCAATGCGATGTCGACGAGCCCGCGGTCTTCGAACGAGCTAAAGCTGCTCGTGGACGTGCCGCGGTCCTTGTCGCTGAGCTTCTTGAGCCCGCCGTTCTCTGCGTCATAGAGCTGGCCGTGCGCTCCAATGGAGGACGCGGCGTCGCGCATGAGCATGTCGAACTCCTGGTCCATGGCCTCGAGACTGCGGTCGTTGTCGAAGACGCAAAAGTGCGTGAGCGGCAGCGCCGCCACGCAGATGAGCGCAAACACGAGGAAGACGCCGTGGAAGCCGAAGTCGTCAATCTCCACGAGCGGCGAGAAGCCGTAGGAGCCCAGCGCCGCGCCGAGTTTGCCCATGGCCGCCGAGAAGCCGTGGCAACTGGCGCGGATGGCAGTCGGAAACATCTCGGTGGGTAGGACGAACGTTGAGGTGTTGGGGCCAAAGTTGGAGAAGAAGAGCGCGGCACCGTAAAGCAGAACGAACGCTGCGCTGTTGTGCTCGATGTCCTCCCACCAGGCACTCAGGATGAGGAAGATGACGGCCATAACGGCGAAGCCCTGGAGCTGCATGCGCTTGCGGCCGAGCGAGTTGATGAAGTAGACGGCCACGAAATATCCTGGCAACGCCATGAGCGCGACATACACGTTCTGACGAGTCACCTGCTTGAGGGACGGGTCGTGGATGCCGACGACGGAGAGCATGCTCGCGGAAAACAGATTCTGGGCGTAGAACACGATGTCGAAGAGAAACCACGCGCCAGCCGTGCCGATGAGACGCGTGCCGTAGTGGGCCAGCACGACGCGAGCGTATCGAAGGCTAGATCGACAGGAGACCATAAAGCTCGACTCGGATCCCCTATCGCCGACTTGTTCTTGCTTCTGGGCGGACGATGCTGCGAAGGTTTCAGTCTCTTCGGCTGTGAAGCGATGGTAGACCACGAACAGCGCCGGCACGACGCCGACGCCGAACAGCGCTCGCCATACAATCTCTAGGTCACGTGGGTCGTTCTCCCCGCTATGGTGAGGAGCGTACATCCGCACGAGCACGTCGCCCATGACGGCCGCTGCGAGCGAGCCCATGCCTTGCAGTGAGAACGTGAGTGCGACGCGGCGGTTGCGGCTCTCAATGGTCGTCGCGTCTTCGGCTGAGGAGGACGCCGAGAGAGGATACTCCCCACCGATACCGAAGCCCAAGATCCCTCGGGCGACGACCAGCATCCAGATCGTACTGGTAGGCGTCGGACCGTACGCGCAGGTACACAGCAAGCCGCCGATGATGAGGATCACACACGTGATAATCATATTCAGTCGTCGGCCGAGGCGGTCAGCCAGCACACCAAACACCAACTGGCCAGCCACGGCGCCGATCAACGCAGCAGCGGATACGCTCGACTTGAGCGCCGGCGTGTAGACCTCTGGTCCGTACTGCTGCGAGAGCACGACGTTGACGACGTTCATGACAAACAGGTCGTAGGCGTCGTTGAAGAAGCCCAAGCCACGGATCAGAAACGCAGAGAGCATGGCCGTACGTTCCTTCAGTCGTGCGAGTAGCGGATCCTGCTGCGCTGGAGGGATGCGTGGGCGCTGGACGGACGGCGAGAGCAGCAGGCAGCGCTCGTCCTTCCGGTTGGCGATGGCCGTCGCGAGCGTGATTCGCTGCGGCATGACGGGCTAAACGAAGGCGGCGTGGACGACAGTAGATGATGGTGAACGAGCAGCGCGAAATGACGCGATGCAGAGCCGCTGTGTGGTGTGACGCTCGCAGCCCCCGCGAACAGCGTGCAACAAACCCATGGCCAGCAGCACCCCCGGAAAGAACCGCCAGTCTGGGATGGTGTACTGTACGGGCGTATGGCTATGCTCAGCGCGAAGTGGATTCCGTTCTGTTGGTTGTTGCACGCGTGCGAATCTGGGGCTCGACTCCACGCCATGAGACCGAGTTGAACCCATTCATCTGCGAGCCGTTTCCGTCCGGAAGACTCAGATTCTCAGCTGAGACGGAGTCTGAGCTGAGATGGTGCCGCGTACACTGTTTGGTGAAGAGCCGGATGGCTAGCACCACATCTCAGCAGATGGCTTCACGTCAAGATTCGCGGTTGAGCGAAATCGAATCCGTGAGTGTCGTTTTGATTCACAGGGATTTGAGATTCAATTCCGTGTTGTTTTGAATCTTCAAGAGATTCATTCTGTTTACCTTTGGTGGTGTGAGTAATTCCCAAAGTCACCCATGGCAACAGCAGTTTTTAGATCGGGCTCGCCGTTTCGGTTGTTTTGGGTTGCGTTGTACCCCAAGATTTCCATGGAGGAAGACAGACAGCACTGGAACTGACCCAAAAGCTTAGGGGACCGAGAGCCCCTAGGAGCTCCGAACTGCTCTTGTGACGCTTTTGTGATACCTGAGCTCGGCTCGGCTCGCCCCGCAAAGCTGAGTGGAATCTTCCGTCCCATCCGAAGGTCTCCTCGGGTCTCTTTCTGAGCTGGCAGCTTTGATCCCTGCAGTCGGTGGCCTCAGGTCCATTCACTGGCAAGCTTCCACTACTGTACTACCGGTACACGTAGTACACTATTCTGGAGTAGTGGAGCCATCCCTATCACTGGCCAACTTCGCAAAGCTGGCCCGTGGTGGCTTGCAGTGCTCGGCCTGGTTGGTCTTGCCCCATGAATGTGGCAGGGCGGCCTTTGAATCTCGGTGTGAATCTCCTCCTGCCACTGTTGCCACTGTTGCCACTTGCTCGGCTTCAGTCGAATTCTCGGAACCCTGCTGGTCACGACTCCCATCCCCAGCAGCTTGAGCCGGGTGGACGACTCTCGCGCGCATCCCACTAGCTTCAACGTGAACAACTACTCCAGCCAGAACTCACAGTAGCACCCCACAGCACCTTGAAGTTGGACGATACCAACATGGCAGTGCCACCACTTCCTAGTCACCCCCCCACCGACTAATGCACTCGCTGGCATCCCCCCTCGCTCGAGCAGCTCCGCTGCCGAGTTCTAGTACTGTAGCCTGAGTGTATCCACAGATCCGACCCTGCGACATGGTACAGATGCCGCTATTTTGGGCCCCCAGCCTTTATCACAGAACCTCTGTGACTCGCAATCCCCGAGCCCTCATGTCTCCCATACAAATCCCCATACAACCCAGGAGCTCCGATCTCGACGGTTGGCTCTCGTGCCGCCAAAATGATGACGCCACGCGGGCTCGTCTCGGCCGTTGACGCACGTGACCAGCATTGCCGCCACGATCCCTTCTTCACTGGGTCCCTCCCTGCTGAGGCCGGACGCCTGAGCCGCGCTCGCTCGCAGTGGATCCGCTCAGTCATTCGCCAACTTGCCTCGCCCCCCTCCGACTGAAGCGCGCCACCATGAACAAGTTCCTCGTGCGAGGCCTCGGCTTCTTCAACGATGCCTACGACCTCTTCGTCATGAACGTCATCAACGTCGTGCTCACGGAGCAGTACGGCAAGCACGTGTACACGTCCAACATGAAGTCGGCCGTGTCGGCGGCCGCCATCATCGGCGCTGTCATCGGCCAGCTTCTCTTCGGCTTCCTCGGTGATGTGTTTGGCCGCAAGACCAACATGATCATCACGTGCGCGCTGCTGATCGTCGGTGGCATCCTGTGTACGGCTGCCTACGGCGGCTCGGCCAACGCCACGCTCTGGTTCCTCGTCATCGCGCGTGGTATCCTCGGCATTGGTATCGGCGGTGAGTACCCACTTGCTGCCTCGTCGACCGCCGAAGACTCGACCAACGTCCAGGAGCGCAACAAGCGTGTCGCGCTCACGTTCTCGCTGCAGGGTGTCGGCCAGCTCACGGCCGCTATCCTCGGCAACCTCATCATCCAGGCCCTGGCCAGTGGTCCAAAGGGCGAGAACAGCAAGGAACGCCTGGAGACGGTCTGGCGTCTGCTCTTCGGCATCGGTGTGATCCCAGCCATCATTGTGTGCTACTGGCGCATCACTGCCGAGGAGACCGAGGCCTACAAGGCCGCTGAGGAGCGTCGTGCCGCGAACACCGCTAAGCACGGCGCGCTCTCGACGATCGCCAAGTTCAAGTTCATCCTCAAGAACTACGGTGTTGGCCTTCTGGGCACGGCGGGTACTTGGTTCCTCTTCGACATTGTCTTCTACGCGCAGAACCTCTTCTCGGCCAGTATCCTCTCCGTCATTGGTGTCGCCAACGCCTCGCTCCAGGTCGTCACTGCCCAGAACGCCTTCGTGGCGCTCATGGCTCTGCCCGGTTACTACGTGGCGGTGTACTTCATCAACTCGATGGGCCGCAAGCGCATCCAGCTGCAGGGTTTTGTGTTCATGACGATCCTGTTCCTGGTCCTCGCGATCTGGTGGGACGACATCAAGAAGCACTCGGTCCTCTTCATCATCCTCTACGGTGCCGCGCTCTTCTTCTCCAACTTTGGCCCGAACACGTCGACCTTCGTGATGCCAACGGAGATGTTCCCAACGCCCATCCGCAGCACGTGCCACGGCTTCTCCGCTGCCATGGGCAAGGCTGGCGCTGCCATCGGCTCGTTCGGCTTCTCGATCTGGGTGGAGAAGCCAAGCTACGGCTACTCGGGCGCGTTCTACACGTTCGCGGGTATCTGTTTGATCTCGATCCCGCTCACGTACTTCTGCATGTTCGACAACGAGCAGGGCATGGACGAGATGGACGACGAGTTCTACCGCAAGCTGAACGGCGCCGACGAGGTGACGCGCGACTCGTTCTCGCAGATCCCGGAGCTGTACGACGCGGAGAAGAGCTACAAGTCGGTCGCCACGCCTCCGTTCAACGCCGCCTAAGTGATAGACATTGATAGCTGTTAGTGTAGCGAGCTGTACTGCACGACCAATCCTAATTTATACCGACGGTGCATTGCAACACAAACTTGGCTTTCCTCCATCACTCGTGCAGTATGCCACAAGGGCCAGTGGCACGTGCAACCAGGTCAGCTGAGCTGCCTGGTGACTGGCCAACTCACAGTGGGTGACCCACCTACCCTTCTCTTTGGCTTAGCTGCACTGTGTGAGAAGCCACAGAACTCGAGTCGTGAATGAGGACAGCTTGGGAATTGGAGAGCGACTGAAGCGTGCATCCCGTATGGCACTGTCACAAACTGCGGATTCGACTAACACATCCATACTACTGTAGTTGCAGTACCGTACGAGTGGGCTAGATGGACATGAGTACTGTACACTGGAGGCTGCATGCATTCATTTGTTCGCTGCAAGCCTCCCGGGAACAGTCTCTCCATCGTTCTTGTTGCCTCATCGCTTCGGCGGCGATCCCCTGGAAGCAGCAGCTCTATGGTGTGGCAGTGGTGTGGCACTCGGGGTAGCCGGCTTGCTGTGATTGGCTAGATGGAGGGACTGACGTCAAAGATTCACAACCAGATTCTCTGAACACGCCCGAAGAATCTAATCGATTTTGAGATTCGTCTGTGACCGTCCATGAATCTTGAAGAGATTCGTTAATCCCGGTTAGTCCTGCCGTCTCTTCCTCTGCCAACCAGCTGGATATTGATTTGGGTCGACCAAGATGTTGTTTTGGGTCATCTTTCGCTCAGAATTCTTGCAGGGACTCGAGCGCTTCAGCATGGTCCAGAGCGAATCGATCAGCTCTGGTCACAAGACGAGACATAAAGCCTCGCAAAGCCCTCGATGCTGTGTCTTGCTAGTTTTGTGTGGCAGATAGGAACTACCAACACGGATTTCACGAGGATCCTTTATCCGAGCAGATTGGACTACATATAATAATGTGTTGGCTCAGCCCAATGGAGCTGCTGTCTGTACCATGTCGCTCAAAAGGAATCTTTGGCTAGTACGTCGATCACTGTTGGCGTTGCGACTCGCAACTTGCGTGGCTCCTCCTGCATCTTGGGAAGACGCCATATTCGCGTCGACGATTCGCAAAGATTCATCGGAAGATTCAATTAATGGGACGGAGCACCATGAGCGCCCCCCACTCACTAAAAAAAGAACCCCGCCTCAACACCAGCATGCGGAAGGTTTCGGAACCCGAATGGAGATGGAGATCCGCATACGACTCCCCGTTGAGACGGCGCGCTGCGTCTGATCTCAAGGACGCATGCACATGATCTCTCTGCTTGGAGCCCCGGCCCCCAACTCCCCCAAACCATCCTGACTCACAAGGCCCCCGGACACCAAGCAGTAAAAAACCTACACATACATACAGCCCATAGATGGAGACGAAGACAACGTCGTGCATATCATACGAATGAAACCACCGCATGCATGAAGCCGCCACCAGAAATACACCGGAGCCGCCGTTGCCCAAAACGCCCGAAACTGGATGGCTCCCTATTTTGGGTCGACCCCAACCTCAACCTACACTCTCTAATCCAACCCTACCCCCGTCCCGCCACCATACAAATGCCCATACAAACTCGTCCCTTCGTTGTGATGGTTGGTGATGCACGCTCGACGCCGCCCCGGCTATGCACCAATGGCCGACAAGTTTGGATCCTCACGCCAGGCGAAGAGCTCCGTCCAGGGGATCAGCTGGAACAGAGAGAGCTGTCCCCACTGGAGCAGCTCCTGTGGTGTTCCCACCAGAGCAGCGTCCAACGAAACGAGAACCTTCGGCTCAGCCTCTCTCTCACTTGTCAATTCGCCTGGCCGTCCACACTCCAAGACCCCAAGTCTTCTCGTCTCTACTGCCACCATGAACAAGTTCTTCGTGCGAGGCCTCGGCTTCTTCAACGATGCCTACGACCTCTTCG
>JAADXN010001175.1:0-10389 GCA_023337875.1 Pythium apleroticum | reverse complement strand
TGTGGTTGGGATCGGCTCCTGTCAAGTAATGATAGGAGTAGACTTTTCGTTTCGCGCGTCACCCAAAGCCAAGTGAAGCTCCGCCTGACCGACAAGGATTCCATTCAAGCAAACGTGGCAACAAATCCGAGTGTGTTGAAAAATAGTTGACGTGCTGAGCGCCATGCAGCTGTAGTAGTTACTGTCCATGCCGTACTCGGACCATCAACAGCATATGCAGTCTGTGTCGGCCACGGTGCCGGCCACGACGACTATCCCCTAGTAATAGGAGCACTACAGCACCAGTGCATCAACGGGCAGCTCAGGAGGATTTGCCGCTATTTAGGTCAAGCGGCACACACGAGACTTGGGGGTTGCGGCAAACTTGAACACCAGACCCACATCATCCGAGGACAGCGCCGTGTGGACCAACCCAGGGCAGCAATTCGATGGCGAGATCGCACTCAAGAACGCGAGTTTACGCTCCGAAGCCAGAGGACTTCCTTCCTCCAAGAGTAGTGCGCCGTCGTGCGCGAGGAAGCGCTGTCTGTTCTCGTCGTCGATCACACTGTCGCTCGACAACAAATCACAGCGCTGCAGACGCGCATTCGCGTCCAACATCGCCACGCAACAGCGTATAATCTCGTTTGTCTTGCTTGCTGTGGCAATATATTCGCGAAGAGGCGGAAATCGATGCGCAAGTGGCGCAGAGAGTGGCTCAGTCGATCGCTCGGGTCACTCAGAGCCAAAAAGAGACTCGCCCAGTTCGGAGTCGCCGTGTCGGCGCCAGTAGCTGCGTAAAGGCTGAGTCTTGCGAGCTGGAATGTCGCGGGGGCGTTCAGCAGCCAGTCGAGGCTCTCGATGGGCATCCCCTCGAGGTTCAGATCGACGAGGTTCGGACACGCGGCCACGATAGCGCCGCAAAGGCCACTGGTGGTGACGCCGATGGACGGGAAATCAATCTTGAGCCGCTCTATTGGGCCACCGATCATACTCAAGAGCTCAGCCATCGGTTCGGAGTCGTGTACATGAAACGATCCGGTGCTCAGGTAGAGATCGCGGACGGGGTGGCTGCTGCGCTCCACTAACTTTTCGATACGCTTAATGTGGCTGCGAAGTACCCAGCCGACTCCCGCTCCAGGCACGAAGACTTCGATGAACGGCTCGCTCGCGCGATCTCGGACGACTTGGCAGGCCACTGCGGGACCACAAACTTGGTCTTTCAGACGACCACCTTCCTGGACGCTTCCGTCACTGCCGTCATGGTGACCGAGAAAGATGCGGGCTGATGGGTCAATTGTTGCCATGAAGATCTGTGAGTCAGGTGGCTTGACTCCTTCTCCGTTCGCGTCTGAAGCCGAGTGGCTCTGAGGGAGCAAAGCGAGCGGGTTGCTGTGGCCCAGCATGTCACGGACAGGCGAAATGTGGTCCATCGCGAGCGAACTGAGGTTGAGATACACTGTCTGGATCGCGTGGTCGCTAAATCGCGAGAACAACGCGTAGAACAGCCACGGCCACCACACGTGTTGGAGCTCTTCGGCTTCCAGGACTCCCATTCTGAAAGTGACGGAGCGCAGACTCGGACTTCTGGCGATCGCAGTGCACAGCGCGTGGATGCCGGTCGCATCAAACCCAAACCCGCTGAGTTTGAGACTCTGCACGCCTCGATCGTCGGTGCTTCTGTTCACGAGCTGGTCCAACGCGAATCTACCGTCACCTGAGGGGCGCAGGCGATCAGAGAACAGCGTCACGAGCTCCAAGTGGGAGATCCGAGCACCCGTCGCAGCGATTTCGCGGAGCTGCTGGTGGATGTAGCTCGTATCCACGCTGGAGTTTTCCCCCTCACCAAAGCTTTCGCCGAATTTAGGCTCAATCTCGGGTAGCCTGACGCCCACTGACTCAATGCTGAATACTCGGGCCGTCTGCGTCGGCGTCTCCGTCTGCGAGCGTGGACTCGAGAGCGAGCGAAGCACATCGAGCAGTTCAGGGTCGCACTCTGGTTCTTCAGCGCCCGAGTCCGAGTCACTCTCGTCGTCTGAGCTACAAGAGTCACTCAAGCCAGTCTCTTCGTAGGACAGTACCAACACGAGCACAATACTCACACGGCCTTCGTGGTCTCGATCGAACACGCGGCCGTCGTGGAGAGCCTCCCACTGCGAAAGCAAATGCGTCTTCACGCGCTGGTAGTTTTCAGAAGCAGTGCGGTCGTCGTAGCCGAGTAGACTGTGAAGCCCCTTGTGTGCGCTCGGCTTGAGATCAGGCGAATCGGCTTCAAAGAAAATCCGGAAGCGCGGCAGGAGCTGCGCTTGGATGTCATCTTCGTGGTGTTCGTCTTTGTGGGAGCTAGCCTGCGTTAGCAACTCCCACGCCGTACGTGGCTCAACGCGAGCGAGCAGCTCCATGAGCTCCATCGCCTCCCACAGTAAGTTCCACGTTTCTTCTGTCAAGTCCACCTGATCGATTCCGAACCAAGCGCGCGGCGTCGCCGTGACTTGCGCGTCATGCGTCAACCAGGCCACGCGCACTAGCTGCGCGGACTTGAGCGCGCTCAGCCACGGCTCCAGTGTCTTGCGCCACGCAGCGACGGAAGTCGAACGCTGTGGTGTCGCCATGGTGGAGGAAGTCGTACTTCTTACGGGTGAAGATGCGAGATGACGAAGGGGATGAATCGTGGCCACTTGCTTTCTGTCGCGTCCCAGATTCTTCTAGGAAAGATGGCGAATCGATCGATTTTTGGTTGGTTCGATCGTAGTTGATTGATGGATTGCTGAAGTGAGGTCGATCAAGTTCGACGCAGGGTCCCCATTTCGGACCAAAGCGCTTGCCTCAATTGTAGCGGATGTCGCACTTCCGACGAGCAAAGTCAAACACCAGCTCAATGGCCTCGGTGGTGAGCGTTGGCGCACAAACAGACACTCTGCCATGTGCGTCCCTCGCGTGTTTATGAGGAGGCACCGGTGTCGCCTGAGCGAACTCGCTCAGGAACGCGAGTTTGTGCAATGCAGAGATCGGACTCTCTGCCTCGTTCAGTGGCTCCTTGTTGTGACTCACAACGTCGTGAACGTACTTCGTGATCGTCGACTCGCTGCAATTCCGCAGCTCACACCTCTGCAGCAATCGGTTCTTGCCAACAATCGGTTCTTGCCCAACATCGCGACAACCTTCTTGCAGATTTCGTCTTCTTCGGCCTGCGTGTGCTCTGTGTCTCCGTCAAACTGGCGGAAAGAGAACCGAAGCTCACAAAGCGACCGTGTTAGCGAGTGGTCCTTATCACTCAGAGCCGCGAAGAACCGAGCCAAGCTCGACCTTTTGATGCCCTCAGTGACCAAGAGCCGCAGAGTCTTGAGCTTGCACGCTTGAGGGGCGTTCACGAGCCAGTCGAGACTCCTCACGTGCATGCGGTTGAGCTCGAGGTATGTCAGATCGGTACACGCTGGAAGGATACTGTTGCAGAAGGTGGCCTCCATGAGGCTTCGGTCGTGGTAAATGATGAGGCGGTCGAGCGGACCACCGATCATCTGAAGCAGCTCGATGCCTGGCTGTGCGTCTTCGCCTCGAAGGCCGCTGGTGCTGATCATGAGTTCGCGGACTGGATGTTTGCCACGCTTCACCATGGGCCTGATCTCCACGATTTGGCTGCGATCTGCCCAGCAAACTCCTGTTCCTGGGAGAAAGAACTCGACGAAATCCTCGCCTGGTCGATTGCGAACGACTTCACACGGGACGATAGGAACGCTGAGTAGGACGCTTGATGGGTCAGCGTCGGATACGACCTCACGGTGGAGCCCGATGGAGATCGTTGGCGTGGTGACGAACGTCGCCATCAACGCTTGAGAGTCCTGGTTGCCACAGCGTTCGGTTGAGTCAGCTGCGTCCACGCTCTCGTAGAGGAGCGTGAGTGGATTGTCGTGGCTCAGCACTCTGCGGATGCCGTCAATGTGGTCCATCGTCAAAGAGGACAGATCGAGCGACACCTTTTGGATGTCGTGGTCCGTGCGGCTTGAGAACAGAGCGTACGTGAGCCACGGCCACCACTCCCCGTCCCTCGTGTTGAACATGAACGGCTAGTCGTCATCGCCGTTGTCACCGAAGTCGTCATCTACGACTTCGAAGCTCACTCTGCGGAGGCTGGTGCTGCGTGCGGTCACCGTGCACAGCGCGTGGACGCCAGCGACGACGAGCTCGCGTTGATCGTCTCCTTGAACCGGCATAAAGTGGTTCACGAGAAACGTTGCCAGCAGTACCAGGTTGTGCTCCGCTCGGAAGAGCGACACAATGTAGAAGTGCGAGATGCGGATTCCTGACGACGCCAACTCGTTAAACAACTGCAGCGCGTCGTCCCGTAGAGCGTTCGGTCCAACGGTCGGAAGTCGAATCTGCAGCGAGTGGATCGTGAACGGACTCGGCCCACGCTGGCCATCGCAGCCTACTAATGCATGGCGAGTCTGCGCGTCTGCCAGCGCTCGTATGGCGCCGTAGACGTCGGGCAGCGCGTGCTCGCCCAGCTCCATCACTAACTCAATGGCCAGCTCCACGCGGCCGTGGACCTCTCGATCGAACACGCGGCCGCCGTGGCGTCAACGCCACTGCGCCAGCAGCGACGCCTTCACGTCATCGAATCGCTCCGTCGACTGTCGCCCGTCGTGCGCCAGCAGATGCAGCGCGTCCACCACTTGGCTGTCGGATCTGGAAGCGCGGCAGCCGCGTCTCCATCTCCGTCTCCAAGTCCGCATCCGGTTCGCTGATGTTTCGCGCCAGCAGTTGCTGTGCGATGCCAGGCTGCACGCGCGCCAGCAGCTCCAGCAGCTCCATAGCTTCGCGCAGCAGCGTCCACGGCGCTGGCGTCGAATGCCATGGCCGTGGCGCCTCAAAGCTCCACGATCCGTCGCCATGGTCAACCGAATCGTGCGTGAACTGTAGCACGCGACGGAGACCCACGCGGTCGATCTCCTCGAGCCACGGATCCAGCGCGTCCTCCCAGTGGCCGATGGACGCCAGCGGAGAGCGAGGCGACTCCACTATGGCCGCCATAATATGGCGGGAAGCTTCTGCAAATGAAGCGCTAAAAGGCGTCGAATGCGAACTTAATAGGCTAAGTTCGTATATGCTTTGTGGAAATATCCGAATTTGTTTCCTAAAATATAAGTTTGAGCAGCGAGCGAGCTTCCTCACGCTCTTGTGACGCGGCATTCTCGGCGCTTTGGCTCGGCCGCAAAGGCAAACACCAAGCCAATGATCTCCGTCGTGAGTTTGGTCCACGCTCGCTCTGCTGCAGCCACAGCAGCAGCACTGTCAGGAGCTGTCTTCGGCTGCTTCTGCTGGGACTGTGGCTCTTGCGCTGGTGAAATAGCACTCAAGAACGCGAGTTTCTGTGCTAATGGCACGGGATGCAGCGGCTCCCACAGTGTCTCGCCATTGTGGGTATTGAAGCGCCCAGTGTACTTGGTGTCCGCCTGCTCGCCGCACAAAACCACGACGCAGTGCTGCAGCAGCCTGTTCTTTCGCAGCATCGCGAGGTAGCCTCGACAGACCGCGTCTTCTTCGGCCGCGTCTTCTGCGTCTTGCTCGCGACGCCGAAAGTTGATCTGAAGATGACGCAGCGACCGCGTCAGCGGATGCGAGTGGTCGCTGAGCGCGGCAAACAGACGCGACCAGCTCGCGTTGCCCTGCGCGAGCTTGCTTCCGAGAGAGAGCTCCAGCTTCGTCAGCTTGCACGTGGCGGGGGCCTCCGCGAGCCAGTCGAGACTCTCGAGTTGCGTCTGCTGGACGCGGAGGTGCGCGAGATTGGGACACGACGCGAAGATTGAACTGCTGAAGTTGGTGTCGATGAGACCTTCGCCGTGGGAGAGATGGAGGTGTTCCAGAGGAGCCCCCATCAGTTGAAGAAACTCGATGACAGGCTGAGCCGCTGGGCCGCCGAACCTTCCTCCAGTGATATGGAGTTGGCGAACCGGGTGAGCGTTGCGTTTGACGAGCGGCTTCATTTCCACGATGTCGCTGCGACTCAGCCAGCCAACGCCGGTGCCGGGCAGGATGACTTCGACGAAGTCTTCGTCAGCGCGGTCTCGCACGACTTGACAAGCGGCCACTGACCCGTGTAACTGGATACCGTGGCGATCATGTGATGGGGCTACGGCATGATGGTGGCCCGGGTATACGGTGGCCGACTCGTGGAGAGTTGCGAGGCACTGAGACCACTCGGTCGCGAGATCACGGTACAGTAGCGCGAGCGGATTGTGGTGGAGAAGCACTTCGCGGATTGAGTGGACATGGTTCATGGTCAGCGATTCCGAGTTGACGCTCACAGTGTAAATAGCGTGGCTCGTGTGGCCGGAGAACAACGCGAATGCGAGCCAGCGCCACCACTCGTTGGTCTGCGGCTCCATTCCATCGACTTCGTCGCCGAAGAAGTCTGCGATCTCGAAATCGATCTGATGGAGGCTCGTGCTGTGCGCAATCGCCGTGCAAAAGGCTTGGACAGCCGCGACGTCAAACTTACAAGCAGAGATCTCGAGGTCGCGCACGCCAGCGTTGCCTGGAGGTGCGAGGAATTGGCTGAGCATGAACTTTCCCAAGTTGGCGGGATTGAGCTGCGCGTGGAGTAGGGAGACGAACGAGAAGTTGGCGATCGAGACGCCCGTAGTCGCGATCTCATTGAATTGCTGCAGCATGTAGTCGGTGACCGGCGTTTGATCCACTTGAATGAGCCGCACGTGGAGCGAGTGGAGCGCAATCGGGTTCTGTTGCTTCTGGCGCGAAGCTTCAGCCGACGATGGCGACACATTCCGAACGTGAGCGCGCGTCAACGTCCGCAGAGCTTCCATTGGGCCTCGACCTTCGTCCACGCTAATTGTGAAACCCAACACCAGCTCCACGTGGCCGTCCACATCTCGATCCAACACGCGTCCGTCGTGGCTGGAGGTCCAGCTCGCCATCAGAGACGCCTTGACGCTCTCGTACGTTTCTGAAGGCGCGCGCTGGTCGTGCGTGAGGAGAAGCAGGACCCCCTGCTGTGAAGCTGGAGGCAGCATATCCCATTCATCATCGACTCGAATCTGGAAGCGTGGGCGCTGCTTCGCCGCCAGCGGGTCCGACACGCCCGTCACCCAAGTCAGTAAACGCCGCACTGCTTGCGGTTCCACACGCGCGACGAGGTCCAGCAGCTCCATGGCTTCGCGCACAAGCGTCCACAGCTCGCCAGAGAACTCGTTCGGTGGTGGCAGTTGCGTCTCGATGCCCCACCAGCACTCGCGCGGCCCGTTCGCAATGTGTGGCATGTCCATGATGTGCTCTAATCCCACCGTGTTCAGCGCGCGAAGCCACGGCTTGAAGAGCTTCTCCCACGCAGCCATTTTGGTGGGTATCGGACGTGCCCGCTCCATGTTGGTTACTGCTGGGATCTCGTCTCCGCGGACGTTCGTGAAGGGGCGCTGGCGCGAAGTTTGCGCGAACCTAAGGGCTCTGCCGTCACGGGTGGAGTGTCTGTTCAGGGGAAAGTCAAGTTGAAGTGACCTAAAGCTTCCGTTTGATTGGCCAGTCGCGGGCTTCTCTCGTGTTTCATTGGTTGGAAAAAATGGCTCCACATCTCGTCATGCGGGCCGCGCATGATGCGGCACTCTCGGCGCTTCGGCTTTGCGGCAAAGGCAAATACCATCTCAATAATCTCAGGTGTGAATTTGGTCTGTGGTGCCCTCCCATTGATGCCAGGAATTGTCTTCTGCTGCTTCCGCGGAGACCGTGGCTCGTGAACTGGCGAGACGGCGCTCAGGAACGCGACAGTGGGTGAGATCACGCCGCTAGGTCACACTGAGTGAACATCGAGTCAGTGGCATCCTAATCGCTCGTCATGACGCACACACGACGCTTTGGCTTGGCTGCGAAGGCGAAGACCATGCTGACGATCTCAGGCGTGAGTTTGGTCCGTGCTGCTGCTGGTGTAGTGACAGGAGTACTATCTGAAGTCGTCTTCTTCTGCTTCCGTGGCGACGACGCCACCTGAATTGAAGACGTAGCACTCACAAACGCGAGTCGTTGCACGAGTGGTAGTGGGCTCTCTGGCTCGCTCAGCGGTTCGTTGTGGTGCTTCGCGAAGCTACTCGCGTACGCTCTTCTCGCCCTCCAGCTGCAAGAGAGCAACTCACAGCGCTGCAGAAGCCTGTTCTTGTCGAGCATCGCGACGAAATACCGGCAAATCGCGTCTTCAACTGCTGCATCTGCATCTGCGGCGTTTTCTGGTGGTGGACGACGCAAATCGATGCGGAGGTGACGCAGCGACTTCGCGAGGGGGTGTGAGGTGTCGCTCAGCGCCTCAAGCACACGCGTCCAGCTTGCCGGGCCTCGCGAGGCGCTCTCCCCGAGGCGGACTTCTAACGACATCAACTTGCACGTGGTCGGAGCCTCCGCGAGCCAGTCGAAGCTCTCCACGAGCATCGATTCCAGCTTCAAATGCTTGAGATTGGGGCACGACGCCAGGATCGAGCTACAGAAGATGTCGTCCGTCATATCTTCACCGTGACTGAGGTCCAGCCGCTCCAACGCACCCCCGACGAGTTGTAAGAACTCGGTGATGGGCTGAGCCGCTTGGCCACCGAACTGGCCGCCGATGATGTGGAGTTCGCGAACTGGGTGGGCGTTGCGCTGCACGATCGGCTTCACTTCCACAACGTCGCTTCGACTCAGCCAGCACACGCTAGAGCCAGGCAGAATGACTTCGACAAACTCCTCGTCCGCTCGGTCCCGCACGACTTGGCATGAAAGCGCTGACCTGTTCAGCTGGATGCTCGGTCTCTCGAGCGCTGGCGCTGATGTGTCGTGGCGACCGGGATAGATGGTCGCCGACTCGTCCAGTGTCGCCATAGAGAGCGGCCAGTCATCGGTCGTCGGAAGTGTAGCCTGGTACAGAAGAGCAAGTGGATTGTTGTGGAGCAGCATCTCGCGGATCGAGCGGACATGGTCCATAGTGAGAGTACTCAGATTGAGCGTCACAGTGTGGATGGCGTGGTCCGTGTGGTGTGAGAACACCGCGTACGTGAGCCACCGCCACCACTCGGCGGAATCCCAATCGTCTCCAAAGCCGTCCGCGATCTCAAAGTCGAGGTTATGGAGGCTCGTGCTGCGGGCGATCGCCGTACAAAACGCTTGGATCGCAGCGGTGTCAAACGTGCACGCACAGATCTCGAGATCGCGGACGCCGTACTTTCCTCGGAGGCCACGTGGCGGTAGAAACTGGTTCAGCATGAACTTGCCCAGATCAACGACATTGAGCTGCGCGCGCAGCAGCCCCACAAAGTAGAAATACGTGATCGGCACGCCCGTCGTCGCCATTTCGTTGAGCTGCTGCAGCATGTCGTTGGTGACCGGCGCGTCACTTTCTCGAACGAGTCGCAAGTGCAGCGAGTGGAGCGCGAACGGGTTCTGTTCTTTTTGAACGGACGTTTCCACTGAGGATGGCGACACGTTGCGGGCGTGCGCACTAGTGAGGCTTCGTAGCGTCGCCATCATCCCAGGCACGCGATCTTCCTCCACGATCGTCGTGAACTCGATCGCCAGCTGCACGCGGCCGTCCACGTCTCGGTCGAGCGCGCGGCCGCCGTGGCGGGCGGCCCACTGAGCCAGTAAAGACGCCTTCACACTGTCGTACGTTTCGGTCGGCGCACGCCCATCGTGTGTGAGCAGATGCAGAATCCCCTCCTGTGTGACTGCGTCGAGCGCGTCCAAATCCTCGTCGACGCGGAGTCGGAAGCGCGGCAGCTGCGCCTCAAGCAGCGGATCCGCCACGCCCGCAGCCACAAGGAGTAGGTTCTGCGCTACGAGGGGCTCCACCCGCGCGAGCAGCTCCAGCAGCTCCAGCGCTTCCCGCACGAGCGTCCACGTCGAAACGGCACGACGACGCGGCTCAGAGTCCACCGTGCGGAAGCCCCACCAGCTCTCACGCGGGCCGTTTGCGACGTGAGGCATGTCTGCGATGTGGTTCAGCCCCACAGCCTGCAGCGCAAGCAGCCACGGCTCCAACGCCGAGAGCGCGCCTGAGGGCGGACGCGGCCGCTCCATTGCCACGCCGGTTCACGAAGTGACGGGATCCCGAGCCCAAAGGGAAAATAGTTTCGCACAGTTTGATTGGGTGAAAATGAAAAAATGGCCTTTTTGATTGGTTGAAATGAAAGAGCATTTGCCAGTCCGTGGCAAATTGCCACCTTGAAGCAATCCTCGGCCTGAAAGACCAACTACACCATGCAGAGTCGGTGATTTGGGGTGGCCGCGAACTCGAACACTACACTGCCGGCCGGAATATTAGAGCCACCCACAAAAACAGCCATATCTTGGCCCCCACTGGGAGTTTGGAAACGCTGTTTGATTATGTTGTCAGTCTATCCAGGTACAAAACGTGGTTTGTGCTACGGCAGGCGATTT
>JAADXN010001174.1:0-10394 GCA_023337875.1 Pythium apleroticum | reverse complement strand
GGACTCGTCCATGGTCGCCATCAACAAGACGCGGGCGGGCAAGGCCATGGATGTGCTCTGGTGGATCATCACCAGGCTGCGAGTAGCCCACAGTGAGTTCAGTTGGGGCGACAAGGAGTCGTTCTGGCTGTCGTACGAGCTCGCCCACGTGCCGTACGCGTTCTCGCCGTGGGGAGTGAGCGTCGTGTCCAGTTGGCCCAACAACGACATGGCGGAGCACCCGGACACGCTATGCGGCAGCATCGCGCAGTACGTTCCTGGAATCACGACGGACCCAGCGGAGCTCTTCTACGTGAACGGCGCTGCGCTGTTGGATCCGCTCAGTCAGGGCGTCGACAACCACAACGCCAGCCGTCAGATCATGTACAACGCCAACGTGACGCACGTCGTGCCTCGGTTGCCTCGCACGCCGCGGCAGCCGTCGACGGTTAACTTCCCACAGGAATGTCTGGTTGGATTGGGCTCAACGCCAATGCCGCCGGACTTCCAAAGGCTGTTGTTTCGTCGACGTGTGCATCACATGGCGGTCGCGGCTGGGTATCTCGAGCCGCTGGCTGTGTGCGATTGTCTATTGCCCGGCCTCCAAGTGCAGCCCAAAATTGAGGTCGAAGGTACCCAAAATTAAAAAGTATCTTCCAAAATGGGTACAAACACCCCCAGGTTATCAAAAGAGATCGGATCACAGCACCAAGACCTGGAAACCTGGCCTGTTTGTCTAACTAAATGCCATTGCAGAGGTTCAGCCTGCGTTTTGGGCTCGGTTCGATGTTTATCTGTGCTACGACTGGCAGGATTCGTACCAGATCCCTCCACACAAAGAGACGCCGTTCCGTGACCATTCGACGCGACTCTCCCGATCCCATCGAACGCAAGCGAAGCGCCACCACCACGACTGACTGGCAAGGATTCCGAGCGGCTTTATTTGGCCCCCACAAGCTGAAGCTCCGCTTCAGAAGCGAACGCCCTGTTGTCTACAAGCCCGTGTGAGGCGATGTGGGAGCAGCAGGACGAGTCGCTGACCGACGCGCTGCTGCCCAACGCGAACCCACGCACGCAGTCCAAGCGTCAGAGACTTGGCCGCGTTGCTGCGATTGCAGTGTCCGTGATCGCCGCGGTGCTTGGGTTGTGCGTGTTGCTGACGGCGCAAGACGACGATCTCCTCCCAACGAAGGCACTCGAGTCCGTGAAGGCGGCAAGAGGCGCAGGATTGAGTCGCTCCTCACACAGACGAGTGCATGAAGAAGACGAAGGCCATGAGGTGGAGCCGCGGACCAAGCGAGGAATCAAACAGCTCACAAGCGACATTGCAAGGCGGCACGGTATCGTAGGAGACGCTTTTACCCAGAACGGCAAGCCGGACTCGGATACACTTGAGCCGCCTTCAGAGCCATCGACAGAGCCGTCCACAGAGCCTTCTTCAGAGCCATCGCCCAGTCGGGTGCCACGTGGCACCGCCGTTAAATCGTCTTTAAAAAAACTGACGGCAAAGCCAACCAACCAAGTGAAACGCAAGCGCCAGCAGAGCAAAAAGAAAGCTGAGACCAAGATCACGTCGCTGGAAATGCCGACCGTCGAGCTGTTCCCAGCAAACGCCGCCATCCACAACGAGTCGTTCATCATGCGAAGCGACCACTTCGACAGCTCTGTGCCACGCGACAAGGGCATCGTCATCAGCCTCACGGATCGGCTCGTGGCCATGGGGCTCTCGCTGATCAAGGAGCTGCGCTGCCTCGACAATCACGAGCTCATCCAGGTCTACCACTGCCTTCCCGCCGATCTCTCCGACAACAACAAACAGTTCCTTGTCAGCCAAGACAACCGCCTAGAGATCATCGACGTGTGCGGCGACCTGATGAACGCCAAGGTCTTCACGGACGCGCAGGCAAAGCAGTTCAAGAACTGGTGGGTCAAGCCACTCGCGATCCACCACACGAACCTCAAGGAGCCGCTTCTCCTGGACGCCGACGACATCAACCTTTACAACCCCGCTGTTCTGCGTGACAGCGCAGGCTACAAAGCGAACGGCACGCTGTTCTTCTACGACCGCGTGATGCTGCGCAACACGTTCATGAACGCGCGTCTACAGGACGCCAACCACACGCAGGTGCTCCACCTCATCGTCGACAAGATGAACTACAGTGCCTTCGGTCTCGCCGGTCCTAACCCGTCGCACCACCTTCTCAACAGCTTCAGCTACCGAGGCCAAACCGCCCACGAAATGGACTCGTCCATGGTCGCGATCGACAAGACGCGGCCGGGCAAGGCCATGGCCGTGCTGTGGTGGGTCATCACGAAGCTGCGCCACACGAAGCCGATCTTCACGTTCGGGGACAAGGAGTCCTTCTGGCTGTCCTTCGAGCTCGCGCAGCAGCCCTATGCCTTCTCGCCGTGGGGAGTGGCCGTCGTGGAGAGCCACCCGAATGGAGACATGGCTGAGCATCCCGACACGCTGTGTGGGAGCCTTGCGCAGTATCTGCCCAGCAACAACTCCGAGCCGCAGCTTCTGTACATCGACGGAAAGGCGATGCTGGACCCGCACGCCCAGGGCATCGGAAACCACCACGCTGCTGCCAACCAGTACTACAACGACGACGTCAAGTACGTCGTGCCTCGCATGCCACGGACGGCTAATAAGGAGTCGAGCTCGAGCCCGAAGGAGAAGAAGAAGGCGACGGCGTTTCCTAGTGATTGTCTCGTAGGCCTGGGCTCAACGCCCATTCCCAACTTCTTCCAGGAGCTACTTCTGCGCCGAAGGATCCATTACATGGCCATCGTGTCCGGCTTACTAGAGCCGCTAGAAGTGTGCGAGTACGCATGGTCCCATCCGCACTAATTGCATCTCTCGATCTTAACCCTTCATTCACCGCACGTCGGAGAATCCGACATATCGGTTTAGAGAGGTTGTCAGGACATGTCTCACTCGTACTTAGCCGAAGTGTCCAGATTTCTGTCCAGTCAGCAACAGTCACTCAGTCAAGACTCACGTTTTCGTTGGTCAAAAAGGAGCAATTCCTGTAGGTTCTAAGTCAGTTGGAGGGCACCAATCGATCCGTCTTGAAATGTAGTGTCGGATGACCTCGTAATAAGTAAGGTACTATTTTTTGTGATTATATTTGAATTTTGAATTTTGGCGCCATATCTCGCAACCAAGACCGAAGTGAGCGGCAAGCGATATATCGATCGACAGCCCTCACCCTGCGCGTTCTTGTGGATGCAAAATTCAAAAATCATGAAAAGTCTGTTTAAGGGTCTGGTGAATGAAGGGTTAACACTCGAGTCCGCGTGGCTGAGAGAAGACCCATTTGCTGTCTGCGTCCTTCTGGCATCAGTTTCGACATACGTACCTAGATTGCTTTCAGCAGATTTCGCAGAGATCAATTGGCATGGCCAGCCCAAACAGCACGAGTGAAATGAGGCCATCGAGTCGCTAGTCTTATTACAAGTATTGCCACCAAATACGAACAACCAGATACGTCGCTTCCCCGCGCCTACTCGTTCGTCATGAGTCCGTACGTGACTCGGAAGCTCCGAGCTTGACCCTCAGCGGCAAATTGGAGCACGATCGACAGCACGCTCGAGTCCAGTCTTCCTACGGCGCTGTCTTTGTCACTGGCCTTTTCGTTCACGACACTGAGAAACGCGACTTTGCTGTGGATGTCCAATGGTCCCGTACGGATCATCACCAGTTCGTCGAAGCATTCGTTCAACGCCGATTTGTACAGGGGCAAAAGTGACTTGAGCGGATCGGGCAGCTGGATGTTCAGGTGGAGCGACAGGAGACGGCGGTTCGCACGCAGCATGCGCAGCACTGGCTCGATGACGTCGTTGGAATTCTCGGTATCGATCAGCAGCCGGAGGTCGAGGTCTTGCAGATTCTCTGTCAGCGGGTGGGTTGGGTCGCTCAGTGCGTTGAGGAATGTCTTTACGTGGCCAGCGCTCTCTCCAGTTGGGACGATCAGTGCCAGTAGCTCGCGGAGCCGACAGTTTCCTTCTTCAGCAGCCTTGACAAAGACATCGAGGTTCAATAGGCACGCTTGACGCAGCTGCAGCTCCTGCAACTTCGGGCACACGGTCAAGACACGTTCACACCAGTAGTCCACAGGCTCTTCGCCCCTGAGTTCGTGAAGGTCGACTCGCTCGGTCTCTTTGCCGATCAACTCGAGAAGATCTTCGACAGCGCCCATCGACTCGTCCGACATTCTCGTAATATCGATCCGTCGGAACGCTGGGACAGTGTTGGTCTCGCGGTTCAGGAGCTCCAGCTCGTCTTCTGACTTTGACAGCACGTCTTCGTTGAGGACATAAGCTGCCTGTTGGCCCGGAAAGAGCACAGTCCACCACGGGTACGCCTCGTCGGGCTCACCGACAACTCGGACAGCGATGGGCGACTTGGTCTCGAACAGGAGATCGGGCTTCTCGTCGATGATGTCCAACATGAACCGAGACGTCTTCAGCTGACGGACAGTCGGCTTGGGTGTGTCTTCCATCCAATTCTCTCTACCAACATCGGCCGGGTCCACAGCTTCGAGCACCTCACGAACAGCATTAACTTCGGCATCCTGGAGGTTCTCCACGTTCAGTTCCAGCGTATGGATCTTGTGGTCCGCGTGTCGATTGAACAGGGAGTATGCCGCCGCCAGCCACATATCGCGCTGATCGTCGAACATGTACTCTTCTCCGTTGCCAATGTCGATTTCGACTGTGCGTACGAGCGAACTGTGCTGGGCTGCCGAGAACAGCAGGAAAGCGACGTCGGGCGAGTACTCGTCGCTGATCGAGATCGTGCGCACACCGGGCTTCTCAAGATCGCCATCAAGACACGCAATATCGCGAAGCGCTCGCACGAATTCTGGCGCCTCTTTACGCTGCGGTTCGACCTCCAGCGGCGGGAGATGGCTCAGTCGGATGCCTCGGTTGACGAGCTCGTGCATGTGCTTGAACCCGGCTTCATCGATTCTCACCGCCACGGTTGACGAGAAATCCACGTTAGTCAGCTTCAAGAGAGGCCGTTTCTCGTTGAGTGCTGATGCTTGCGCTGCTTTCATCCCGTCTTCGGCCTTGACGACGTCGAGTGCGTGCGACAGCCACTCCGCCGTGTCCTCACTCTCCTCCCCACACACTTCCAATTCGACCCGCACGCGCACGATGAGATGGCTCTCGTCTTGAACATCTTCAGGTTGAAGCGCTGCCTCCAGGTACTCGCGTACGCGCCCATACTCAGCGCTGGCACTGACGTCGTAGTCGTTCAAGCTCAGCGGCGGCCTGAGCCAGTGGGGCAAGAGCTCGAAAAAATCGAGGCCGACGACGAACGTTTCAGGCACCGATGACTCGACCCACTGACGCACACGCCAGTTCGAAGCCCACACTTTCAACACGACAGCCTTCCAAGCGTCGATGTCGACGCGAGCGAGAAGGCTCAGCAGACTGAGCGCCTCGCAGATGTCGCCCAGCGGCTCTGGGTCCTCGTCCAGCCGTCCGAATTGGCTCACGCCGATCCACACAACGCGCGGCCCGACGTCGTCCCTGTGGAACGCAGGCAGCTCGTCGTGGCCTGGTGGATGCAGCCGTTGCAGCGCCGCCAGCCACGGCTCGAAGCGCGCGAAGACGTCGTCGGCGTGGAGTTTGGTTCGTGGCATTTTCGCGAATTCGAGAATATCGGAGACTGACAACGAACGCACCAATTAGTCGACTAGGCCTGCCATAATCGATATGGCTACATGTATTCAGATAGCAACTTTTCCCGCCAATTATTGGATCCCTTTGACGGCCATCACAATTTATTGGCGACGGTGTCCCGAGAAGCTTCACACGCGACGTCGATTGATGAAAACTCGATAGCGACACATACACTAGATAGTGGCTAAGTCTGACCTAATAGCCATGTCAGCCAGCTCTAACGCCACGGTTTTTACTACGTAATGCATGCAAAACAGCGAGAACAAAGTCGCCAACACCGATCTAGAGCCTCTCATCATTCACAAATCAAGCTCGAAGAGTCGGTCACGAGTCACGGCGGCCAACTGCATGATGATCGACGTGACGCTGCTGTCCAGTCGACTCCACACACTATCGACGGCGGCTTTCGCGTCCACCACACTGAGAAAGCCCACCTTGCTGTCCAGGTCCAGTGGTGCGAGTCGCACAGCCACGTTGGCTACAAGATGAGGAGCAAAAGCTCGTTGGATCTCCGCTTGACGACTTTGCACCTCGTCTCGTAGACGGAAGCTGAGGTTGATGTACTGCAGGCGACGGTTTTGCTCCAGCATTTGCAGTGCAGCCTCGACGATCGTGGAGTAGTTGTCGTGCTCGTTGAGGAAGTGGAGATTGAGCCTCTCCAAGTGCAACCTCAGTGGATACAACGGATTGCACAGCGTCGTAAAGAACGCGCACGCGTAGTGCGGCTCATCGACGGACACGCTTCCAAGTACCATCTCACGAAGATGCGAATTCCCAGCCGCAGCTTCGTCGATGATCGGCTGGAAACTCAAAGTCGGCGCGTGGTTGAGCGAGAGCGATTCAAGTTGAGGACGAGCGCGTAGCACAGAACCACACCAATTGTCCAGAAACCCACCATCCTCATCGTCCGATAGCACCAGTCGACTGGTGCCGTGGCCGATAAGCTGGAGCAGCTCCACTGATGCGTCTCGCGATTCGGCGGACAGTCGTGTGATTGTCACGCTCGGAAAGCCTGGTCTCTCTTCCGGCTGCTCTTCCATTGACGTGGTCACGAACGAATGGATGTCGTCGTTGTGGACCCACGCAAAGCTCAGGCCAGGCAGCGCCACCAGCCACCACTGACCTTCGCCTCCGACTGGCTTTGCGATCACACGCACCGTCACAGGCGCTGGAGTCGTGAACGTGAAGTCCTCGAGCGTACTCCGGCCCTCGTCAGGATCGCGTCCCCACAAATGGTTCGGACCTTCGGCTGGGTAAATGGCAGAGAAGCGGGAGGCAACAAGTTGTTGGCCTTCAAGACTCGACTCCTCTGGTCGGCCGTCGAGAGTCGCAAGGGGGTTCCTTTCCGTGAGGAAGTCTCGGATCGCGTCGACTTCAGCCGTCACCAAGTCGCGCAGATTCAGTCGCAGCATGTTGATGTTGTGGCGCGCGAAGCGGCTTAAGAGGTAGTAGGCAATCCTCTCCCAGTCTCCAGCGCGGTCTTCTTGCTCTTCTTCCTCATCGCCATAATCGTAGTCATGATCGTCGTACAGGCCGACCTCCACGTTCCTCACGCACTTGCTTGTCGCGACTGATGAGAGCAGCGCCAGCATGACTTCTCGTGAGTGCTCATGGGAGATATACACGGACCTGAGACCAGTCCGCACGGCATCGGCGCCACCGCCTTGCGCGGTCAGATCACGTAGTCCTTGACAAACGCCAGCATCGTCTCGCGCTGTCTCCATACCTCGAAGCAGTCCGGGCTGCAACGCCAGGGCTTCACAGAACAACAGCGTGACGCCACCATCGACAAGCACCCGCTGTCACGACGACAACAGTTTCGCCAACATTGATTTACGATCCTCTCTTCAAAGACTCGGAGGCCCAAGCTGGAATAGGCGGTCTCGAGACACGGCGGCCAACTGGAAGATGTTCGACATGACGCCGCTGTCCAGCCGACTCCACACACCGCATTCCCCACCAGCTCTTGCCTCTACGACGCTCAAGAAAGCCGCCTTTCTGTCTAGGCTGAGCGGAGCAACTCGAATTGGGATTTGTGCTTCAAGCTGAGATGCGAACACTTGTTGGATCGCGTCCTGTTGACTGTGCATCTCCTCTGGTAGACAGAAGCTGAGGTTGACAAACTGCAGGCGACGGTTCTGCTCTAGCATTTGCAGCGCGGCCTCGAGGATCATGGGGTAGTTTTCTTGCTCGATGATGAATTTCAAGTCAAGTTGCTCCAAGTGCGTTGTGAGGGGGTGCAGCGGATCGCAGAGGGTCTTGAGGAACGTGCACGCATAGTGCGGCTCTTCCACGAAGACGCGTCCGAGCTGTAGTTCGCGAAGGTGGGAGTTCCTAGCCGCAGCTTCGTCGATGAAAGGCTGGAAACTCATCGTCGGGGCGAGGAACTGTAAGAACTCTGTGAGTAGAGGACACGCGCGAAGCACAGAGCCACACCAACTGTCCAGAGGTTCATCTCCGAGAAACTCGTACAGCTCCAGTCGAGTGGTGCCGTGGCCGACAAGCTTGAGCAGCTCCGCTGACGCGTCTCTCGATTCGTCCGACAACCGCGTGAGAATCATCGTTGGAAACGCCGGTCGTTGAGCGAGTTGGTCTTCGCTCGATGTCGAAACGAACGAGTGGATGTCGTTGTCGTGGACCCACGCAAAGCTCAGGCCAGGCAGCACCACCAACCACCACGGGCCTTCGCCTTCGACGGGCTTTGAGATCACGCGCACCGTCTGCGGCGTCGGCGTCGTGAACGTGTAGTCCTCCACCATGTCGTTAAACTCCTCAGGATCATACAGGCGAGCTTGAACCTCAGCTGGGAACACGACACAGAAGCGGGAGGCGACGAGTTGCTGGCCTTCGCGGTCTGACTCGTCGGCTCGGCCGTCAAGACTTGCGAGGGGGTTGGTCTGAGGAAGCAGATCTCGAACCGCGTCGACCTCGGCAGTCTTCAAGCCACTCAGATTCAACCGTAGCGTGTGGATGTTGTGGGTCGCAAACCGGCTGAAGAGATGGTATGTGAACCACTCCCAGTCTCCTGCACGCCCTTCGTCGTCTTCATATTCGTCTGCCTCGTTATCGGAGTCGTCCTCTTCGTACAAGTCAATCTCCATTTGCCGGACGCACTTGCTTCCGGCCACCGACGACAGCAGTCCCAGGGCGACGTCTCTCGACTGGTCGTAGCAGACACGAATGGACCAAAGGCCCGTGCGGATGGCATCGGGATCGCCGTCTTGCGCGGTGAGGTACCGCAGGCCTTCTACCTGCTCTTTCACCGCTTTATGCTCTTTCACTCTTGGAACCATGATCAACGAAGGCATATTGCCGACACGAACGCCGAGCTTTGCGAGCTCGACCAGAAGTTTGAAGCTTTCCTTGGTGATCCTACCGGCGATAGCCGTCGCCGCGCGCGTCTCGAGCACAGTGAAGCGAGGTCTGTCGGCATTAGGCTGCGTGGCTTCGCCGTCTTCCGAGTCATATACTGACGACTGCTGCGTAGTCTCCACAACCGCAACCGTGCTTGCGAGCATGTCGGTGATGCCCCGGGGATCCTGGGTCATGTAGTCGTGCTCAATGCAGACAGGAACCTCCCACTCCTGGCCATCTTCTTCGAAGCCTAAGCGAGGATCAAGCTTGAGCAGAAGTAGTTGCTCCCGGCATCGCAGATACTCGTCGCTGGGTCTCACGTCCCCGCCATTGTACGCAGCAAGACAGACAAGCTTGTCGACGTCGCGTGTACCCATGGCCCCGAACAACAGACCCACGCGCACGGGTCGCACGAGAGCCACTGGCTTGAGCTTGAACTCGACCCACCCGCGGAACATGGGCTCTGGCCATATCGTGAACATTTCTTGCACCCACGCGTCGAAATCCACGCGAGCCAACAGCGTGAGAAGGCGCAGCGCCTCCCACGTGCGGCCCAAGCTTCTCGGCATGACGAGCCCACCACGCTGCGAGGTTACACTCAACCACAGAAGACACTCTTCCGTCTCGAGAAGGCAGCGCTCACGATCTTCCGTATACCATGGCGACGACAGCTCCTTCAGTGCCCTGTGCCATGGCGCGAGGCGCGAGCCGCTGCTTGCTGTTGCCGCCATTCGGTGGTTCTCAAAATTATGCCCGCGCTTAATTCGAGAAACGAAGAGATCACTTATCCATTTCTATGGAAGCGTACGTTTTTTATGGTGTAAAAAACAGACGTTTAAAAACGCGTTTTATACGGTTTTCTATCAGGGTTTCGGTTTTCAAACGATTCGTCGTTTCCACGTTGAAGTCGCTGGCAGTCTAAGCCTAGGAGCACACTTTGTTCGAGCTCGAGGAATCGACCCCAGATCGGGCCTTCCTTGCGACCCATGGTCGGTGAATTTGGAAATGAGAATCACCCAGTCGATACCAAGTACTCAAAACTGATGTCGGTGGGGCGGTAAGCCTCCACACGAACCACGAACCATGAACGCTTATTCGTCGATTGCGCAAATGACCCTGCATGCAGGGTGTGTCGGCTGGCTGGCTGGCTCAAGAATCCTTTTGATGCAAGGTGCGCCGGCGTGTGAGCAAGTGAGGCCAGCTTGGTGTTGCACATGTGTCACTGTCGTAAAGGCGACCGACCAGAGCGTCCAGAGGAAGACGTCTGGTCGTGACGCGACCAATCTGGTTGCAGTACATATTGTAGTTGAAGTTGAAGTAGCATTGAGAACATTGTAGTCGTCACCACGAGGACAGAGAGGAGC
>JAADXN010001173.1:0-10397 GCA_023337875.1 Pythium apleroticum | reverse complement strand
GGAACATTCGCGGCCTCAGGTGCTGCCACGTTGTCGAGCACTCTCGCCGTCACGGGAGCTGCTACCATCACAGGAAACCTGGCGGTCGGAGGTGTGGGAGGAACGAGCAGCACGTTGAATGTCGCTGGCGCAGCCACCATCGGCGCAGGGCTCGTCGTCACGACGACTGCGACTGTCGGCACAGGCCTCACCGTCAGCGCTGGAGGAGCAGCCATCACGGGCAACGTCGGCGTCGCAGGCAGCATCACCACCACGGCATCGGGAACGCTAAGTGTTGCAGGGGCTGCAACGATCACAGGCGCTACCACCCTTTCGAGTACGCTGACGGCGACAGGAGCGGCAGCATTGAATGGTGGAGCAACCACGACAACCCTTACCGCGACGGGTGCCGCCTCACTCAGTACGCTCACGGCGAGTGGCGCAGCAACATTGAACGGTGGAGCCACAATTGCAGGCGCCGTTGCGATCTCGGGAACAAACACGCTGACGGTCGGGGGAGCAGCCACGATCACTGGGGCCCTGACACTCTCTGGTGCACTCACGACGACGGGATTAGCTGCACTGAATGGCGGGACGACGACGACGACACTCACGGCGAGTGGTGCTGCGACATTAAACGGGGGCGCCACAATCGCCGGTACAGTCGACATCTCGGGAACAAACACGCTGACGGTTGGAGGAGCTGCGACGTTGAGCGGCGGGGCGACCACCACAACGCTCACAGCAAGCGGCGTCGCAGCGCTGAACGGCGGAGCGACCACCACAACGCTCACAGCGAGCGGTGCAGCAACACTGAGCGGTGGAGCCACAATTGGAGGCGCCGTTGCGATCTCGGGGACAAACACGCTTACAGTCGGAGGAGCTGCGACCCTGTCGAGTACGCTCGCAGTCACTGGTGCAGCAACCTTGAATGGCGGAGCCACAATCGCCGGTACCGTCGACATTTCGGGAACAAACACGCTGACGGTTGGAGGAGCTGCGACGTTAAGCGGCGGGGCGACCACCACGACGCTCACGGCAAGTGGTGTCGCAGCGCTGAATGGCGGAGCGACCACAACTACGATCACGGCGAGTGGTGCAGCAACCTTGAACGGGGGCGCCACTATCGCCGGCACCGTCGCGATCTCGGGAACAAACACATTGACGGTCGGAGGAGCTGCAACGTTGAGCGGCGGGGCAACGACCACAACTCTCACGGCTAGCGGCGTCGCAGCGTTGAATGGCGGAGCGACGACGACAACTCTCACGGCCAGTGGCGACGTAGCCATCACATCCACGACGACTTCGGCTGATACGACCACGGGCGCGCTCGTCGTGACGGGAGGTGTGGGCGTCGGCGGCGACGTCCGCGTATCGGGAGCCGTGGTGGCGGGCGGCACGACGCTGACCTCCGACGCGCGTCTCAAGACGTCGGTCCTGGAGCTCGCAGACGCGACGTCACTCCTGCTTCACCTGCGACCGGTGCGTCTTCTCTTAGTGTCGTTTCTTCGTTTGGTTCTTGGTTTTCTAGCTGGCTGACTCGAACTTGTCGCTTCCACAGGTCACGTACGAGTGGCGACGCGACGAATTTCCGGCGCGTGGCTTCCCTGAGGGGCGATTCGCTGGCTTTCTCGCCGACGAAGTGCAGCAAGTGCTCCCGGAGCTCGTCCACGTCGACGGCCAGGGCTGGAAGTCGCTTGCGTACTCGAAACTCACGCCGTACATCGTGAAGACGATCCAGGAGCTTCGCACAGACTTCAACGCGTCGCTGACGGCCCAGCGGAACAAGTACGAGGCCGCTCAGCGGTCTCTAGTGGAGGAAATGGCGACGACGCGGAGGGAAATGGCGGCGCTTCAAGCGACATTGCACGAGCTTCTGGACGGCCAGCGCAGCGCAACAGCCACAGCAAACACCTAGCGTAGGTAGAGATGCATTCACAGATTAGTATACACGTATGCATTTTCGTATTAGCCGCCAGACAGACGCGCATGTACGCACCGGACTGCCGTTGCCTCGCATCTCCATTTTGGTTTCCGACTGAATGGGAATGAAAGGGAAACTCCCCTCCAAACCGATCGCTTTCCCTCCGATTTGTTGGCGGGGGCCACGAGCTAGCTAATTTGATAAAACTAAGCTGAGCTAATTTTGTATCAAGCCGAGCCGCGTCGGCTTATCAAGCCAGAAAGGCCGCCCATGTCGGACCTTCCAATGTCGACGAGACATTGAAGCCCCGTGACGGCAAAATTCGCCCGCATTCCAGCCTTCTCTGCAGCCTCATGTGGAGCCCCGCGACGCGTAACACGACACTAGCGCTCGCCTGCGCGACGCTCGCGACCTTTGCCGCCTTCCAGGGCGTCTCCCGCCTGGTGCAGTGGCGCCTCGCGCAGCAGTACCGCCTCACGGCGTCGCGGCCCAAGCGAGAGCTCCGACGCGCTTCATTGCGAGCCTTCCAGTCCAGTAACACGCCATGGGTGGCGGTGTGTGGCACGGCGTTTGATGTCACGGGCGATCCGTTCTTCGACGCCCGAAGCGGCGGCATTTATGCGAGCTGGATACACCGCGACGTCACGGCGCTGCTGGTCTACGGCGGCGTGATCGAGGGACGACCGATTGGCGAGAGCGAGCAGACGCTGCTGGGAATGGAGGTGGAGCGCAAGGATATTGACGGCGTTAGCGATGAGCTCGCGGTGAGAAGACGCCAGATCGCGGCGGAATGGTACGCGCGCTTCCACTCGCGCTACGAAGCCGTGGGGCAGCTCACGGATCAGTACGCTGACGACGAATGGGAGTCGCTTCGAGTCCAGTTCACACCGCCTGAGGATGTGGGAGACGACGGATCCGGTAAGCCTCGGCGGCGTGGCAAATGTCCGCTTGGATTTGGGGCGTCGATCGTGGAGGCGCAAGAAGTGGAGCTGGAGGAAGGCGAGGACGCCGACTCGCTGCGGGAGATCCGCTTCCAGGGGAAACGATACGACGTGCGAGGCTCGGCGCTGTTTGCGAGTCCGCACGGCCCACTCGCTGCATTTGTGGGACACGACATCACGTACGCACTTGCGACGCAGTCGAACAACGTCGAGGACCTCGACGCGGACCCGGGGAGAGAGTACACGTACGAAGAGCAGCTCCGCCTCGAGCAATTCCGTCGCATCTTCGCCAAGGAATTGAGAGTCATCTCCACGCCAGGCGAGAGCAACGTGGAGACGAAGGTGGTGACGCAGACTGTTGATCTGCACCGACTGATCGACGAAGATGCGGCGATTGAAGAGTTCCAGCGCGCTCTGTCTGACGCAAACGCTGCGGACGCAGTGCACGCCGTGTGCATGCGCACGACGATGACTCCGCTGCACAAAGCTGTTGAGAAGAACCGCAAGGAGCTCGTAGAACTGCTGATCCAAGCCGGTGCGGATGTCGAGGCGCCCGCCGCACTGTACGACGACGAGACGGCACTGCAAATGGCCCAGCGGTTCGGATACTCAGAGATCGTCGAGACTTTGACGAAAGCCAACGTGTGATGAATATGGCGCCCAGCTCATCTAGTGCTGAACGAACTCTCATTTCTCAACGAAGAGCGCTGACTACTAGTATCAACGACAAGATGGACGCAAAAGAACATACAGATCGAAAGATGGCTCTATTTCTTGGACGTGTCGGCTGCTGTTGGCGGTGACGTGGTCTCCTCTTTCGCTGTTGACCCTGTGGCTGTTGCTGTGGCGGGCAAGGCTGCACCTGCCGACTTGGACGACGTCGTTGACGCGGCGCTTTGGGGCGTGACGAAGATCTTGGCCTTGTCCAGCTCCTGCATGAGCTTCGTGTGGAGCTCGTCAGCATTAAAGGCCAGTGCCTTGGCGGCCCGCCGCTTCTTGTAGGCGACTCCGATCCGCAGCATGAAGCTGTTCTCCTCGTCGTACTCGACCTCGATGGTCGGCGCACTGCCGCCCCACTCCTTCTTGTCTTTCTCTGTCCACACGACCTTGGCGACTTTGATGCCGCCTTCGAAATGGTGTGTCTCGTCCTGCAGATCACTCACCAGTCAGTCTCACAAGCAAGGTCTCAGCTAACGAAATGGATCGGTCGATACTACGTACAGAGAGGATCTTGGTCCGCAGAAACGCGGTGAGGTTCTTGAGCTGGATGGGCACCTTCTTCTCGATCTTGATGGTCACGACGCCCTGCGACCTGAAGCTGATGAACCACAGCAGCGCGACGACGCTCACGCCCATGATGGCCCAGATGAGCATGCTGAAGAAGAACCACAGCCCCGGGTTCGAGTACACCATGACCTCCATGAAGTTCTTCATCCAGTCCGTGTCCTTGACGGACCAGTCGCCTCCAGTCACGCGGTCCAGCAGCTCAAACGCCAGCAAACCGGCCAGCATGACCTGAATCAGCAGCAGCGTCGACGCCGTGCGCTCGTTAATCTCCTGCAGCTCACACAGCGCCCGCGTCTGCATGCGGATGGCTTCGTTCTGCTGGAAGTCCCGCTCGTGGGACACGATGCTCGCCATCTCATTGAGCACCGCGAGTTCGTGGCGTGCGCCCGACATGTTCTTGTGGAGATCTTTCACTCGCCGCTTGAGCTGGTTACTCAGCGAGCCAAGCTGCAGCCTCTCGTACAGTGCACGGCCGGCCTGTTCGGGCGGCTCGGGCGGTACGATGGATTCGTCCAGCGATTCCTTGAGATACCCGAGCGTCTCCTCCATCAGAATCACTTGCTTGGACAGCACAGCGAGCCGATCACGGATCTCCCGCAGGCGGTTCGGGTCTTTCGTGGCGTTTTCGATGAGCACGCGCACTTGGGCCATGTCGTCGACGATGATGAACATGCGCGCGAAGAAGTTTTGCGTGAACAGGTTCATGGACTCGTAGTTGAGGAAGCTGCAGAGCAGCGGCTCGTGGTGGCGGCTATTTGGACCGGCGATCATGAGCCCGTACGCGCCGAAGATGAGCGTGTCGTGTTCGCTGATGTCAAACGCCGCCCGCGTGTCCCCGATGACCTGCTTGAGCTCGTTCTCGTACTCGCCCTTGTCCATGTATTCCTCGGCAGTCAAGTGCGGCGTGATCTCGTTCGCGATGATCAGATTGATCTTGTTGCGGCTCGCGGCCTGGCCGCAGAAGATCAGGTTCAGCAGCGCGCGCTGGTAGGACGACAGCACGCTGTCGACGATCTTGGACGAGTCCATGTGGACATCCACGAGCAGCCGCGACAAGTGGTCGAGCGAGATGTTGTCCTTGATGCGGTCCATGATCGCCTCCACTTGCATGCCGTAGAAGCTCGAGCCGGCGGCGGTGAGCGAGCAGCCAAAGGTCTCGACCTGCACGACGCCAGGCGCCTCCGGGAAGTGGATGTCGGCCTCGAAGTTGACGTGGTTGGTCATGGTGTAGTCCAGAATATTGATGGACGTGAGCCCCGGGTCCACGGAGATCTGTGTTCCTGAGGCGTTGTCGTCCACGATCGCTGTGAAGAAGCCTCCTTGGACCCGCTCGGTGGAGCCGAGGTTGCAATTGAGCTGCACGACCTGGTTCGAGCCAAACGGAATGTACTCGGACACGATCAACGAGACCGAGTTGAGCGTGATGATCTCGTCGAGTTGGTCTCGGATCGACGAGTCGCTCACGCCGCATTCGTGGGCTCGGTGGGCGTTACTGAGAGTCGGCCGCCCGCCAAAGCGCAGACACTGAGGGATGTAGGCGCTGGACACGTACGACACGTCCTCGGTCTCCGTGACCGACGAAAGCCGTCGGTAGCCGCTGTCGTCGTCCACGAGCCAGTACTCTTCACCATCCCAATCGACGCGCAGGAGATGCAGCGTGCCCGGCGCGAACGCCATGTCGTTCACGGCCAGCTTATCGGCCTTGCTGATCTTGTTGACGATCTCTAGTCCCTTTTCCGAGATCTGGAAGCACGTCACGGGCTGGTAGCTCTTGGACGAGAGCTTGAGGCCGTTCACGAGGTCTTCTTCGCGTAAAAAGTCAATGTCCGACTTGCCTTCTTGTGAGATATTGAAGTACTTGCGCTTGTTTTCCACGATCTCGGACGACGGAGCGTAGTCGTAGTCCAGTGCCTTGGACACGATCGCCTCGTAGAGCAGCACGAGCAGCGCCGGCTTGCGGATCCATTCCTCCTTGTCCGACGAGCGGATCGCGGGCTTGGAGTACAGCGAGATCAGGTACAGCAGTCGGTTCTGGTTCTCCGTGAGCCCCGTGTCCTCCTCCACGTCATCGTCATCTTCGTCTTCTTCATCGTCGTCTCCGTCGGCGTCGTCGGCGTCTTCGTCGTCTTCCTCAGCCTCCTTGGCTGCTGGCTCGGGCGGCTTCTCGTCCTTCTTGGCTGCTGCTCCTGCGGCCACTGCTGGCTTCTACAACGCACACCGCAGACCTATGAGCCACACACAGGGACAGCTAGTGACACCAGTGATTCGTCTACGCACCTTCATCATTTGATGCTATTGCTCACAAGACAACACGCCGACAAAGGGCAACTGAGACCCCAAAAGGTCACGAGACCTCCCCAATAGAGCGCCATGTCAAAGTAACGGGTTGGTTCAAGGCACGGTATCCGATATCGATACTCTTTCTCTCTTATCTTATGTAGCCATCTCTGTTATCTGATACACCCACGGTCTCACCTCAGGAATGGAACGCTGTGTGGCACAGCGGACAGTTCTTGCGCTCGCGGATCTCGACCTCGATGCTCGTGTGGCGACACGTCTTGCACATGAACGTGCGGTGGTCGAGGATCGTCGCGCCGGTCATCATACAGGTCGGGAACTGGCGACTACAGTTGCCGCAGCGCGTGTCCCAGTCCTTGACGTAGCTGCGGCACGACGGACACTCCTGCGGACGCGTCGTTGGGTCTTGCGGCCGTGCGTTCGTGAAGATCTTGAGCGCGAGCTCGCTCATGAGCGCCGCGTCCTTCTCGCTGAGAGCCGGCAGCGTTTCCAGCTTGATGAACGCCTTGGAGCACTGCTCGTAGTGCTTCGTGTAGAACGCCGTGAGCGCGATGAGCGAGTAGATCTCCCGCTCGTCCAGAATGTCCTCGTAGGCTGCGAGCTTGAGACTCGAGCGCAAAGCCCGCTCCAGGTTGCCCATGTATAGCTGACGATGCGCCAGCAGGTAGAGATGGTAGGCCTCGGCCCCACGCCACGGGTTGTCCAGCGCGCGGTTCTCCCCCGTCGCGGCGTCGTGCTGCACGAGAGTCTCCAGTGTCTGAGCCGTGACTTGGGCAGCAGTCGTGGCCTTGGTGCCACCGCCAGAAGACGTCAAGTTGGAAACGTCGAGCATCTTCTTGCGCATGCGCTCGACCTCGAGCGCTGCCAGCACCTGAAGCTTCTTGGCTCGCACGGGGTTGCGGCTCACGTCCTTGGCCAGCTTGGCCAGCAGCTTGGCCGCATCCGTGCTCTTGTTCGCTCGCCGATACAGTTCGATGGCCTGCATGGTCTTGCCGTTCACCATGAGGTGGCTCGCGTACTTGGTCAGCACATTCTCGATCTGCGGGAAGTTGTGCTGCTCGGCCAGCGTCACGGCTCGCTCCCACTCGTTCAGCAGCACACACGCGTCGATCGCGCTCTTGATGTCGCCCATGCGCAAGTACGCCTCCACAGCGGAGCTGCAGAGTCCCGCGCGTGTGAATTTGACCGCCATTTCCTTCAGCAGCGGCGAGTTCTCGGGGATCTCGCTCACCAGCGCCTCGAGCTGGTTAAAGTCTCCGACGGTGTAGAAGCAGTGGGCCAGCGCCGTCGTGTTGCTCGCCTGGGCGTAGTACTTGATGGCCTTCTCCCACTTGTGGCGGTCGGCGTAGTACTCGCCGATCATGTTCCACGCGTGGACCAGCAGCGTGTCGTTGCCACCTCCCGACTGCACGAGCTGCACGACACGGAACCAGTCGCCCAGCCGCTGGCGCAGATCGATCGCCAGGTCCTTGCGGTCGATGTTGCGGTACAGCGACTCGGCTTCTTCAAACTGCTGAAAGTACGCCGCGACCTCAGCCTTCTGCTTGATCTTGTCGTTGAGCATTTGCAGCCGCTTGACGTACTGGATGCCTCCGTAGTCCGCGCACTTGACGAATCCTCTCTCCGCCATGCCAAAGTCGAGTTGCTCGAGCGCCGCCTCGGCCAGCAGAGCCCACAGGCGCGGGTGCGGGTGGTCTTGGATGTACTCGCAGGCCTCCGCGAGCCCGACGTTGTCGAGAAGATCCTTGGCGTCACGCAGCGACCGCGTCTGGAACTCGATGATCATTCCCTTCTCGGGCTGCTCCGGGTTCGCGAGGATGTCATCCAGCAGCGCAGCCTTGACTTGGAGGTCGCGGTAGTAGCACAAGTACCCGGACGACGACACGGGCTCCTCGGGTTCGAGTCCGCGGAACACGTACATGCGCGCCTTCTCCATCATCACAAACAGCTCCGGGTTGTCCTCGGCCCAGACCATATCCCACGCGTCTTTCTTCTCAAACGGCAGCATCTTGGCCGGCGTGACGTTCAGACTGCCGGCGACGCCCAGCTCGACGATCGTCATGATGCCGTTGATGTCGATCACGCTCAGCTGCGTCGAGTTGCAGTTGAGCGCGAGCATCTGCGGACGGCAGTTGACCAAGTACTTCATCTCGAGCGAGATGTGCGGCAGCGTGAAGCAGTGGATCAGTCCGCTCGCGCGCGCCACGACGATCCAGCTATCGGACGCCGTGATCGCGCAGATCGGGTCCTCGAGCTCCCGCGAGACGTACCGGAAGTGCTCCACGTCGTTGCCCTGGGTCTCGTCGACGTAAAAGATCTTTTCGCGGCCGCCGCCGCGGTTCAAGAGCTGCGAGATCGTGCCCACGTCCATCGTGTTGGCGTTGGTCGTCGCCGAGCTCGACAGCCCCGTGAGCTTGGCGCTCGAGTTGCGGTACTGCCACGTGTAGATGGCGTCGTAGGACGCCGCGATCACGTGGCGGTGGGTCATGGCCACGAACAGCGGCTCAAAGTCGATGATCTTGGTCTCAATGGGCGAGCCGATGGTGTCGCACAGGATCAGCGAGTACTGGATCTCCTTGAACGCCGCGCCGGCGGCTCCCCCGGCGGCCCCGGGCGCCGCGTCCGCGCCACTCGGGTCGCTGTTGTTGTCCAGCGGGCCGACGTCTTCGTTGTAGATCTTGGTGAGCAGCACGCAGTTGTCGCCGGCGGCCTTGATGTTGAGCAGCCCTTTGATGTACTTGATGTACCGCTCGTCCGACTTGGTGTCCCAGAACACGACGCAGTTCTCCACTTGGTCGGCGCGGTTGTACGTGTACACGAGCGTGTTGGAGTAGAAGCCCCACTTGTACGCCGGGCGGATGTTGGCAAAGTAAATGTGCGAGTCCACAGCGAGACAGATCCGCAGGCCCGTGCCTTCCCACGCCAGCGCCTCGATGCGGCTGCCAGGCACACGCAGCGACCGCAAGTGGCGTCCGAACGGGTCGTAAAACTGCACCAAGTTGAACTCCTTGGCGTCCGCTTTCGAGCCATTGCCACTGCCACCGTCCACCTGCGTGCCTGCCAGCGCCAGCACGCTGCCGTCGTTGTTCCACTTGACCTGCGCGAGCTCCATGCCCGTGTCGATGAGCACGGGCGCGTCGTCGAAGCGGCCGCGCGTGACCTGCACGCGTCCGTCGCGGAAGGCGATGGCCAGCGTCGGCGCCTCCTGGCTGATGTGGCCTTCGCAGCCGTCGTACCAGTTCACGCCGATGATCTTGTAGTCGCGGTCCTTGTTCCCCTCCACGGCGTACAGCGTGAGGTTGCCCACCTTGTTGCCCAGCGCGTCGTGGACGGCGACGTCTCCGTCTTTGGTCACGAACAGCAGCGCCTTGCCGTCGGGCGACCACTCGACAAAGCTCAGCTGGGTCTTCATCTCCTTGCCCCAGAGTCGGTTGCCGTCCACGCTGCCGACGATCACGGCGCCGTCTTCGTACGCGATGCAGATCTTCTGGCCGTCGTGGGTCCACTTCATGTCCCGCACGACGCTCTTGTTGCGGTTATTGATCATCTCTTCGTACCACATGCCGCGGTGGAGCACCCAGACGATGATCAGTCCGTTCTCGTCGCTCGTCGTGAGCTTCTTGTAGTTGGCGTTCCACGTCGCGCACACCACGGCGCCGTTGTGGCCGTCCAGCGACTGGTTCATGGTGAGGTTGCTGGCGGCCGCGATGCCCCGCGGGCCCTTGCCGTCGGGCTGCGTGGCCGACTCGAGCCGCAGCACTTTGAGCAGCCCGTTCTGGCCGCCGCACGCGATCCAGCCTTGCTCCGGGTTCCACGACGCGCAGCGCAGCTTGACGTTGTTGGGGATCGCGATCTTCTTGCTCAGGAAGATGAACATGGTGGTCATGGTGGAGCGGGAGCGGAGGCTCGCAGGCTGGTCAGGGAGGAGAAGGAAGAGGAGGAGGAGGAGGAGGAGGTGGAGGAGGAGG
>JAADXN010001172.1:0-10413 GCA_023337875.1 Pythium apleroticum | reverse complement strand
GTTTTCCCACGAATGATTGCATTTTTCGTTTGCGAGTCAAAACAACAGGGATGAAGTTTTTGATGAGTGGAAAAGCTCGTGCGAAATGCACGAAGAAATGGCCGATTTGGAAACTTTTTGCACCACGAATTCCATAGAAGTTGAAGATTGCCCATATGAGAGTGATGGTCTAGGACTAAATGGGGACTAAAAGTTGGCGTTTACTCGCCACATCGCAGGTGCAAATTGCATCCAGGAAGTGCAATAGAGCTACCCATAGGTGTTTATGGACAAGGTATGAGAGCAGGAAAGATGCCCCGCGTGTCAAGGCTTCCCTGGAAGAGCTCCACGTGTGACTGCGGACACAGTTCGG
Organism: Pythium apleroticum; assembly: GCA_023337875.1. Lineage (NCBI taxonomy): Eukaryota > Oomycota > Peronosporomycetes > Pythiales > Pythiaceae > Pythium > Pythium apleroticum. The sequence continues at coordinate 10,061 of JAADXN010001172.1, read as the reverse complement.
TGGCGGACTGCTCCCCAACCAACGTCATAGCCAAAGGAAACACATTTACCCCTGATATATGATATTCGGATATCAGATAGCAAGGGTAAATGACATTCGAAAATGAGGTGGCACTTGGACACCCTGTTTTTTCACCTCTTTTTTTGGCACCTCGGCGGAAAAATAGGCAGCAGAAAAAACACCCTCCGTTCACTTGGACATCGCTCTAAGTGGGGGAAAGCCACACTGGAGGGCCAGCGTCAGGCACCCACGCTCTGCACGTCCGAGCAGCCAGTGTCTGGCGTGTACGACTTTCTCTTCGTCCTGTGGTGCTTGTAGTAGAAACACATAACCGAACGACGTGGTCGAAACTCGAGCATGGCTGCGTTGGCGTTGGCATGGCATTTGACAGCGACCTCAGATCGCACGAAATCCCTCGAAAGGATCTCCTCGTAGCCGTCAAAGCTGGTCCGTTTCAAGTCCTCCAGCGTTACTGTACCTCGCTCCAGTTCATCCGTGTCGAGAAGTGTGGCATGCGCGGTCGCGTCCGATCCAAGATTCGATACAGACGCTCGAGTCGATCAAATCGCAGGCGGCACCGAATCTGGACTGGGTAGACTCTGAATGGACCTCCACAATACAGCGGACATTCCTCCACGCCGGCGCGTCCTCCTCTTGGGTTGCCTACTGGTCCAGTAGTCCGTGCCTTCGAATCCACTGGAGCTGGCCCACAGCACTACAGTAGCTATCGCCACGAGGCATGGGAGTTCGCCGACGACAACATCGCCCCATTGGCTGCCAGCATCGACTGCTACCCACGAAACCGCAGGTATCTGGTCAGCGTACCGTCAACTAGATTCGAGACGAGCGCCCCGCGAGCCACTCGCTGTTCGCTGCTCCTACTGCCACAAGTATTCATCAGGGAAAGACGGTCGTCACATGCGTGCGCGCTTGGAAACAGAGGTATAGTGTTGCGTTTCTTGCTGGTGAATTGCAAGCAGCATACCACATTGGAAGCTGGCGATGTGTTGCCATCATTGATGCACAGCGAACACGCGTTGCCCGACTTGGTGAAAAGTGTGGTTTGAATCCGTGATTTACTTCGACTTTGCTGCAACTTGAAGAGCTCAACTCAGGGCAAGTCTTACAGGAATGTCGTCAAATGACCGTGGTGTTCGTACAGTACTGGCACTTGTGAACGAGATCATGATGTCAAGATCTTTAGCTGTACCGACACGAGGAAGGGTTTCATTCGTTTGTTAATTAATGCGGCGTCTGAATATTGCGTGGGTTGATTTGGTGGTGCGTTTGTCGAGACCAGACTCAAGTAAACTCGGCATCCAACACGGAGCGAGTCACACTCGCTTCAACCACGCTCCTCTCGATGACCACCAGGAGTTCAGGTCTGCGTAGCCGATCCTTTGTTGCGAACAGACCGTCCTTTGCCCCCACAAAAAATTTGTCGTGCACGCGTCGGAGTTGGTGTTGCAACACACACACCGCCAGTCTCCGCAGTTCTCACGAACGTGGTGAAAATTCATTCTCGTCGTCTGCATAACTCGCTTCAGTCGCGTCCTCTCCGTTCTCGTCGATCGAAGCGACCCGTTAATCACAAGTCGGGTTGGTTACACGCCGCCCCTGGCTCTGTAACTCCCCTCCACTCATTTCGGATTCGACAATACCCGGTGGAGACCACTTGAAGTCTTCCTCGTACTTCTCTATCGGAAGATCGTCGCGATGTGCTTACATGCCGATGCACGTACCGCAAAGTCCAAGCGAACATGGCGACTTGATGCGAGTCGTCTCTTTGGTTGGCGGGCTCACTGAACAACACGCGGAAAACAACACCCCACCTGATGAGTCCTCGCCTCAAGACATCCAGAGACATGTTGCCACTGAGTAAGAGAGAGAGAACGTGAGAGAGGGAGTAATAAATCGCTTCTGGTGTCTAACATCGTGACAGCGAACACTCCCTGTCAGCTACACCACCAGAAACTGGCGACTGGACAGGCCTCATGGCTTCGTCGTCCTGCACCGGGATCACAACAACGCAATCTTCTGACGTTCCAGTTACATCACGAGTTTGTTTTTCGTTTCAGGGTCCTGTGCCTCAGGAGCGACAAGGCTGAGCGCGAACCAACGCGGCACCTGCGTGCGTCCATCGGCAAGTCACGTCCAAGAAGTGTCAGATTCCTGCGTGTTTGTTTATTCTGCCGAGTTTCCACTGCAACGTAATGCTGTGTATGAAGTCAAGGCAGCAGGATCATCGTGGCCATTTGGTCACGGCGATCTTCTTACTGGTCATCAAAACTTCCGCCCGCAGAGATGGCTGGTGACCGAACTGCCATCGCGTTTAATGAAAAAAAGCGAGAACTCGAAAATCCACGTAGAAACTCAAACCCAGCACATGTACCGGTGCTTATAAACTACCACCATCAACTAGAGTCCCGCTTCCGACATTGTATTATCTTGCCATTCTTCTTCTCAGCTAATACTTCTAACCCGGAGACCAATCCAAACCAACTTGTCTCGTCGCTTGCCGGGCTTGATTGGTCTGAGCTGTCCGAAGGCCCTTGGCTCTGTGCATCCCAGAGCCGATTGTCCTCGAAGGTGAGGCACAGACGCACTGCGGAGCTTGACAAGTACCGGTATTTTTCCCAGTTTCTAGACTCTTTGAGTCGAGAGAGGTGATGCGGCCGAGCCAATCTTCTTACGGCTCATCATGTTGATCATGTGAGGTTGAAGCTCCATCCGATTATGCTCCTAACGCTGGTCGGGTTTATGCTTCTCAACACCGTGGAAGGACAATTAAACCTCTCATAAGCGATATTCTTGATTGCTCAGCAGCTACAGACGACAACAAACGGCTCAAGCATAACCTCTAATGATTGATATCTGGAAAACAGCAGCAGCTATCAAAATCGGCTTGAGCGCTTCGTTTCTAACCTTTTCGCACCAGAACGCTGTGTCCGCTCTAGACCCGCGACAAAGCCAGTATTGGTCGAGCTTATCGAGCGCAATCCTGGCCCGCCTTCCCTCTCTCTCTCTGTCTAGTCACCGCATTCATACAAACCCAAGAGTCTTGGAGCGAGTTTTTAACGTTACTCGGGTCTGCGCAGCTTCCCTCACTTTTCGATTTGCTTCCAGGCCGCGACTACCTTCCATCCAACACGGACGGACCCTCACGGCGTAGCAGGATGCCGATGTCACCCGATGCAGTGCTCGAGTCCTATGAGAAGACGACAACGACGCCGGCCCCGCACAAGTTCGATGGCGAGTCAGGCAAGAAGAAGTTCTGGTCGCCGCTCCGCGTCGCCAACGCGCTCATCGGTTCCGGTGTGTTGATGGCCGTGTTCGCGGCTGTGTACGGAGGAGCTCTGCCCAGTGTGATCACCAACAAAATCGAGGATGGCGTCGCGACGTGCAAGGTCAAGGACGTCCAGAAGGAGGTGTTCCTGGACAACTACGGCGACTGCAAGGACTGCACGCCGTTCTACTACAACCTGCACATGTTTAACGTCACGAACGCCATGGACTACCTCGAGAAGGGCGAGAAGCTCAAGGTCACGGAGATCGGCCCGTACGCGTACCGTCGCCACCAGATCCGAGTCGATGTCAACCTGTCGGACGACAAGAACACGGTGAGTTACAAGATGTACACGTGGCACGAGTTCTCCAAGGAGAAGTCGTGCGCCACGTGCTTGGATACGGACGAGGCGATCTCGTGGGACACCAGCTACATGAACGTGCTCGCGCAGGCCGGTGGCGAACTCGGTTTCCTTCGCCGTCTCGCGGCCGGTACGATCTGGGGTCGTAGTCTCAACGCCTCCGCCCGTGAGCCGATTGTCCAGGCCAACAAGGAAAAGATGATGCGCTGGATCAACGGCCTCAACTCGAACCAGCCAGAGGCCTGGAAGCTGCTCGGCTCGACGGTGGTCGGCTTTCTCGGCGGCGGTGTGTCGGCCATCCCGGAGGCCGGTAACATGACCGGACTGACGTACTCGGGCATCTTCGCCAAGCGTCCGATCTCGGACTGGGCGCTTGGTTTCCCGAGCATGCTCGCTGGTATCGGTCTTGGCACGAACTGGGTTAACATGTGCAAGAACGGCACTGCTACGGACTACGACAACAAGTGCGCGAAGTGCACGGCTGCGACTTGTCCGGAGATCTGGTCCGAGTGCAAGCGCTGCGCCCAGGGCCGACGCGTGATCGCGTTGAACCCGATCAACTGTGGCCGCATCGTGTCCACGTACGCGGCGGTGTATGGCGCGGCAGAGGCCGCCACGGCGGTGAACGGCACGTGTGCTCTGTGCTCGTCGGTCGGTGTCTGCGCGGCCCCACTGCCTGGCACTGCCGAGCTGTCGGGTCTCGACAACCTGAAGTACCCTCCGAACCCAGCGAACCTCAACACGTACTCGCTGCGTACTGGCTGCGACGACGACACCCAGATCAACCAGTACATCATGTACGACGGCTACACCACCACCGCGCTGTGGGCGACGCTCGACTCGCGCCGCAACCCGACACTTGCGGAGATTAACGCGTTCGCTGTCTACGGCAACTGTGACGCCAAGACAGCCAACGTGACTTGCAGTGACGTCAACGGAAACGACGGTACTTCGACGCCTCCAGCGGGCGCGTCGATCTCGGGCTTCCCCGACAAGGTCGATCTCCAAAACAACAACATCTATGTGCAACAGGGCCGCCAGAACGTCACGCTCTTCAACACCGGCGAAGTCTACGACTTGGACGGTGCCAAGCTCACGCGTTTCATCCCTGCCGATACGCTTCTCCACAGCACTCCGGCGAACCAGGACAAGGGCACGGGCTTCCCTGTCGACGGTGTGCAGCCCATGAGCTTCACCTCGGGCTTCCTGGCGTACCTGTCGTTCCCGATGTTCATCACAGGTGACAAGTCGTTGTACGACGGCGTGGAGATCACGATGCTGGACGGCAAGATCGTGGCGTACGACACGATGTACGATTCGGCGGGTAAGCTGAAGCAGGAGTACGCGGACCGCTTCGTGACGCTGATCGACATCGAGGCCGGCACGGGCAAGACCATGCGTGCCTACAGACGCCTGCAGGCGTCGTACGCGCTGTCCAATTCGCAGTTCACGCCCAACGCGTCGATGAGCGACGTGCTGTGGCCGAACCTTAAGACCGAAGTGATCTCGCCCGTCTACCACGGCGAGGAGGTCGCTGTGATCACGTCCAAGCGCCTCAAGTCGTACAAGACCATCAAGCACATCCTCGGCTCGCTGCTGCCCGTTTTGATTGTCGGTATCATCGCCGGCGTGGCTCTCGCTGGCTTCGGCTTCCTCAAGCGCCGCAAGGCCGTGGCCTCCAAGAACACCTACGGCGTGTCCGTCTAAGCCAAGGAGGGAGAGAGAGAGCAGGCGCACGTGGTCTGGAGAGACAGGATCATGATCATCCGTATATTCAATTGTTGCCTATTCCTACCAGTACTGCATAATCACAGCTGAGCTTGCCGTGGCATCTGGACCGCGCGGTCAACTTCAATGTGGACTACTGGACTACTGTAGCGATTGCAGTGATCTTCCATGTTCGGCACCGATCGATCGATCAATCAGGATCCTCCGATTAAAATCACTGGATCCGTTGATGGACCCGTACCGTACTCTAGACGTTCGTAAATGGAGCTCCGATCCTTGGGCCGATGCCGACTCGGCATCCTGGCGCTTAGGAACGTCCATGGAAATGCAAAACTGAGGGGGGCTGTAGGCGTCGGGATTGGCAGTTGCGGTGAACCCAGTCCTCCGTATCTGAACCCTCTTGGCTAAGTCGCTTTTCGGCTTACGTGAACACTTGTGCTGGCTCCATTCTTTTGAGTTTCCATTGGAATGTGATGGCGCAAATCTCGTCGTCTCCGCGGATCACGAGGCGGCTGAAGCACGCGTCGGGTGATCTTGACTGTGGAGATATGCCCTCGAGAACCCAGAGACTAGAATTGAGAGACTAGAGACTCAAAACCGTGCGATGCTTTCCATCGATTTGTATCAGTGAATTGGCCAGAATCTTGTGACTCGACTGGACTGGAAAGCCCCAGAAACTTCGATCTTCTCTACGTTGAAGTGTCGAGGCTCATGTGTGGACGTACCGGTACCGGCACACTTCAGGACGCAACCCTCTGATATTCGAGATACCGTACAGACCGTACAAGTTCTTCATTCGCTGATCCTCCGCCTCATCCGCGACGAGGCTGGCACTGAAGTCGTGATGCCGGAAGTGGAATCCACGGTAAATCTGGAACCCCACGTCCAAGAGCTGCAAGATTCCAGCGTGGTTCGTCGCACTGAAGTCACCAGACCGAACGATGTCCTCATCGACTGAATGGAGAACACCCATCCACAAGGCCAACCACCAGCGAAGACTTCTGGGAAGTCCGTCGCCGGGTTCGAATCGACAGGAACCCAGAAAATCGACTTTTTTAGCCACGATTTGGACCCGAAGACCTCCGTTTTATAACCCAGGAAACGAGGAGGTCACTTCGCACATCAGTGCCCATGCAGCGAGCGAGTCTCCATGATCACTACTGGCTTTGAGTCAAGGCGCCAGCGATATGTGCAGTACTGTATCTGATGTGAGTCACTGCATGATGCAGTGGTGCCTTGACTGGAAGCCACTAATGGTCATGGAGACAGCATCAAATGAACGGACTATCCTGGGAAGGATAGACCCGCTAGGGATCAAACATGTCGGATCTGTTTGGACTGATCGGCTCTCTTTGTCGCCGGCAGGAAAGTCTAAACGAAGTCTTTCGTTGCCAACAGCGATCAGCATATCCAACGGCTCGCGTCAGTGAGAGGAGTTCAGCATTAGGTCCAGTCCCTCTATCAAATCATAAACAGGATTCCCGCTGATAGTCTTGTGAAGGAAACACTGCGAAAAGCAACTGTCAGACGTAATGTTAGCTCCAAGTACGTGGCTTTTCGAGCAGCTTTTGTCGCTAATTGGATAATCTAGGAGGTCAGGATGAAGGCAGCGGCAAGGCATCTGTGCGAAACACTTGAAGTTCAGGTCGGAAAGAACTTATTTTGGCCTGGTTATGTTATCTTGACTAAAAATAGTGGTCCTCGCTTTCGCCCAGTAAATCGATTTATTCAAATTATGCACTACAAAAACCAAGTCTTCTGGCCTCTCGCACCAGAATGTTGTTGCCTCCAGTGTCCCGTCTTTGGCTGTATCCAACCGGCTGACCCAGGTTTGCCGCCAAAACCCCGACCCCTATTGGTCGCCAGCTTTGGTGCGCAATCTTGGCCTCGTCGAGCCGCATTCGGAGGTCGAAGGCACGGTTTTGGCTCCAAAATGGAGCCAATTCGGGAACCTTCACCTCCTCTGGGCGCCTGTCGCTGCGCGCACTTGTTGAACACCCATCCTTTCCATGTGGCCCGTCTGCTGTTCCTGTCACCTTGTGCCCTTCCCTCAATGGAAGTCGCCTCAAGCTGAGGCTCGGGTCGCCAAATGCGCGTTTCCTCCTCTGTCCCTCCTCCTCCTCCCTCCTCCTCCGCTTTCGTCCCCTCGCCTCGGGATTTGACCTGCTCCGCTAAACTGGGCTCCGCCGCTGGGCTCCATCAGCTCCTGTACCAGCATCAATCACTTTCCGATTTGCTTCACGCTCCCCATCAATCAAGCGGAGACCATGGCCACGCAAGCGCCAATCACCCCCGGGTCGGTGACCGAGGCCTACGAGAAGACGGCGTCCACGCCGGCGCCGCACAAGTTCGACGGCAGCTCAGGCGGCGGCAAGAAGAAGTTCTGCTCGCCGCTCGTGATCGCCAACACGCTGATCGGCGCCGGCGCGCTGCTCGCGGTCGTCGCGACGGTGTACGGCGCCGCGCTGCCAGGCGTGATCACCAGCACGATCGAGGACGGCGTGGCGACGTGCAAGGTCTCGGATGTGCAGAAGGAGGCGTTCCTGGACAACTACGGCGACTGCAAGGACTGCACGCCGTACTACTACAACCTCAACATGTACAACGTCACCAACGCCATGGACTTCCTCGAGAAGGGCGACAAGCTCAAGGTCACCGAGGTCGGTCCGTACGCATACCGTCGCCACCAGATCAAGGTCGACGTGCAGCTGGCGGACGACAAGAACACGGTGAGTTACAAGATGTACACGTGGCACGAGTTCTTCAAGGAGAAGTCGTGTGCCTCGTGCCTCGACACGGACCAGGTCATCTCCTGGGACGTGGGCTACCTCAACGTCATCGCCCAGGCGGGCGGTGAGCTTGGCTACCTGCGTCGTCTCGCGGCTGGTACGATTTGGGGCAAGGGCCTGAACGCGTCGGCCCGTGAGCCGATTGTCCAGGCCAACAAGGAGAAGATGATGCGCTGGACGAACGGCCTCAACTCGAACCAGCCAGAGGCCTGGAAGCTGCTCGGCTCGACGGTTCTCGGCTTCCTCGGAAGCAGCGTGTCGGCCATCCCGGAGGCCGGTAACATGACAGGGCTCACGTACTCGGGCATCTTCGCCAAGCGTCCGATCTCGGACTGGGCTCTTGGTTTCCCGAGCATGCTCGCTGGTATCGGACTCGGCACGAACTGGGTTAACATGTGCAAGAACGGCACGGCCACGGACTACGACAACAAGTGTGCTAAGTGCACGGCTGCCACGTGCCCAGAGATCTGGTCCGAGTGCAAGCGCTGCGTGCAGGGCAAGCGTGTCATTGCGCTGAACTCCATCACGTGCGGCCGCATCGTGTCCAAGTACGCGGCGGTGTATGGCGCGGCAGAGGCCGCCACGGCGGTGAACGGAACGTGTGGCCTGTGTGCGAGCCTCGGTGTGTGTGCCGCTCCTCTTCCTGGTGCCGCCGAAGGCTCGGGCCTGGACTACTCCAAGACCGCGCCATCGACTGCCGCTCTGAACACGTACACTCAGCGCACTGGCTGTGATGACAAGTCCAAGATCGGTGAGTACCTGATGTACGACGGTGTGAAGACGTACCCACTGTGGGCCAACCTCGACTCGCGCCGCAACCCGACGCTCACTGAGCTCAACGCCTTCGCTGTGTACGGCAACTGTGACGCCAAGACGGCCAACATGACGTGCAGTGATGTCATCGGTGCCGACGGCACCTCGACGCCTCCTGGTGGTGCCTCGATCACGGGCTTCCCGGACAAGGTTGAGCTGCAGTCGACGTACATGTACCTGACCCAGGCCAAGCAGAACATCTCGCTTATCAACACCGGCGAGACCTACGACCTGGACGGTGCCAAGCTCACTCGTTTCGAGCCACCAGCGGATCTGCTTGTGTACACTGCGGAGAAGGCTGCCAAGGGCACGGGTATCCCAGTGGATGGCGTGCAGCCGATGAGCTTCAACGTTGGTTTCCTGGCGTACCTGTCCTTCCCAATGTTCCTGAACGGCGACAAGTCGCTCTACGAGGGTGTGGAGCTCACCATGCACGACGGCAAGGTCGCGTCGAAGGAGACGCTGTACGACTCGGCTGGCAAGCTCAAGCAGGAGTACTACGACCGCTACCAGACCATCGTCGACGTCGAGGCTGGCACTGGCAAGACCATGCGTGCCTACAAGCGCCTGCAGGCGTCGTACGCTCTTGCCAAGTCGCAGTTCACGCCTGACGCGCCAATGAGCGATGTGCTCTGGCCAAAGCTCAAGGCCGAGGTCATCTCGCCTGCCTACTTCGGTGAGGAGGTCGCTGTGATCACGTCCAAGCGTCTGAGCACGTACAAGACAATCAAGGGCGTGCTTGGCTCGCTGCTGCCAGTGCTCATTGTTGGCATCATCCTCGGTGTCGGCCTTGCTGGCTTTGGTTTCCTCAAGCGCCGCAAGGCCGTGGCTGCCAAGAACACCTACGGCGCCGCCGTCTAGGCACTGGACGCTAGAGCTTTAGGAAACAACGATTCGAAGAGACAGGATCGTCCCCCGCCATGTGTGCATACGTAGTTTATCCTAATATCACATGATCACGTGTACTTACCAAAACCTAGTCTTCCATGTTGAACTGTGATGCTAATTGTAGCCGCTGCATCTTCGTTGGTTGTGCTAACCAGGGGGTATCGGCGTGTTCCCTCAGACATGGGGGGGGGGGGGG
>JAADXN010001171.1:0-10434 GCA_023337875.1 Pythium apleroticum | reverse complement strand
CTGAACACGTCTTGTTTCACTTCGTCGCTGTGGAGGGCGCGGCTGGTGCCGTCGAGAGGCTCCCAGAACTCGAGAAGTTGTTGCCACCGATCCTGTGCCCGTGGGCACGCCCACACGATGTGATAGGCGCTACCGCCGTCAGCACCAATCGCCGGGCAATGAGGACAGCCGACTCGATCATGCACGCGTTCCCACCCGGAGAGCCTGTCGCCTTTCAGCTTATGGAAGAGCAGGCGATGCGACGCTGGTGCGCCGACAGTCTCCATCAGCGGCCCCCATCGCACCTGCGAAAGTGCCGTCGCGATGGCGTCGTCGGCCGCCGCCCAACGCCGGAGCCGCGCATCTTGTTCCGCGGTACAGCGGTTGGCGTCCCGCCGTTCCAGATTCAACTGCAATACAAAAATCAAGTCTACTCGGCTGAACCCAACAACACAACACAACAGAACTGACTGACTCGAGAGACCACAGTCTGTTCACTTCCGCAGCGGAAGTTCCGCCTTGCCCACAACGACTCAGCTGCTGTCCTGGTGAGCACAAACGCCTCTCTACCGAATGGTGAACGCCCTTCTATCGACTGCGGCCGCACTCGTGTTCGTGAGTTGCTCCCACGTGAGTGCGGGCCCATGCGGCTATGGCGCACTGTGCGGGCGAAGCGCCTGCGACAGCGCCACAGTCAGTGCGTTTAAGGCAGCACTGCCGGAGATGCTTGCGTGTCAGGCTGTTTTCGCTGACAATGGGGCACCATTCGTGAAGTTCGACAGCGAGGCAAAGTTGCGCAAGCTGTGTCTCGAAGGCGCATGCAGCAAGTCATTCAAGTCACTCGTCAAGTTCTCTGACATTCAACGCGACGTCTGTGAGCTCAACTACCCGACGCGTGTCATCGACATCCTCGGCTATGGGTATGGCTTCGTTGATGGGTGCTTGAGCGACACCGGGCCAGCCCAAGCGTACCCGGCGCTCAGAGCTGAGCTCTCCGCGCGGATCGCAGAAGCTCGTGGTGCTGCAGTCACTACGACTGCTCCACCTCCGGCACCGACGTCGAAGTCACCAGCGCCAACGACAACAACTCTAGCACCGACTACGTCGCCTCCCACACCTCCTCCGGCAACTACTTCGCCAACGACGCCAGCACCGACACCGACCACACCAGCACCAACGACAGAGACACCAACTACACCAGCACCGAGCAGTGGCAACACGACCTCAAACAGCGGTAGTCGTGACTCTAGCGCCGCGATTGCGCAGCCTGAAGCAGCGGCAAGCAACGCCACGTCCAAAGTGCCATCCCCATCGGCATCTGTCGCCACTTCGCTATCGAGTGTGAAACCGATCGTGGTTGCAGTGGTTGCCATCGCGACGAGCCTGTTGTGATCTGTGAACAATCGACTCAGTTGAGTTCGTCATCAGGATATCTCCCTCCCTGTTACTTGCGCTCTTCTTGGCACGCAAACCTTCCAGCTTTTAACCTTGACGGATAGATTCCGACACCTTCCAGCTTTTAACCTTGACGGATAGATTCCGACACGAACCAGGTTGAAGCAGCTACAGTGACCGCTGCCAATATGTGTCCTTGGAGTGGACGCGAGCCAGAGGATTTCGGAGTCGGAACTGGCGATGGCGTCGAGCTGTTTGCGCTCTGAGACTCGATCGTGGCGGCGGCTGGCGCTGCAGACTGTGAACCTGCGTTAGATGATTTGACCTCAGTGGGCTTCGTGGGAGCCTTGGTGCTCGTCGGAGATGGCGTTGTCGCACCGACCGCCGGCGGTTTCCCCACGAGAACGAGCTTGGGGTCCGTCGAGTTGTACGGGAAATCAGCGCACGCTTGCAAAAGAGCCCCTCCGAGAACCGAGTACACGTCTCTCTCCACGCACGGATTCTTGGTCATGTATGCGAAGTACGGCAGCAGCTTTCCGCACGTGGTCTTTTCGCCGCACAATGGATCTCGCTCAGCCCTGGAGCTGTTGCGGGTCGTGAGCGATGGAGTCGTGGCCTCACACGCAGAGATGCTTGGCTTGACGATGTCTAACTCGACCAGCTCCATCGGATCACACGGACGCAGAGCCGACGACGCGCCATGCACGCACAGCGCAGCGCACGCAGCGACAAAGGCTGCGGCTCTAGGAATCGCCACCATATTGGACTTTGGAGCTGCTCGTTGGAGGGGTCCGTTCTTGAATGGCAGTAGAGGTCCAGATGGCGGCTTTGGGTTGACATCCATCACTGACGATCCATCGCCCAGTGATGGATTCGACTGATTAGTATCCCCGTGAAGTTGCGGAGTGAAGTAGCCCTAACGAAAATGGAGCCGGGCATGTGAACATGAGAATGCATGGGACACTATGCAGGCTTTTGACGGGCTGTTGACGTCCGTCATGACAAGATGAATTCCCATGGACTGGAGGTGTGAGAGTTCATTTCGTTCAAAGCAGTTCTTTGCGGCTGGGTCTCGGTGGCTTGCCCACCAGAATCCACTTGGGGTCAATGTTCTTGTAGGGGAAGTCGTCGCACAACGCGAGCATTTGGTCAGCGAACGTCGTGAACTGGAGTCGTTCCTTGCAAGGATTTTTCTTCATGTAGGCCAAGTATGGCAGCAGCTTCCCACACACCGTCTTGTCCGCACAGACAGAAGCGCGCTCTCCAGTGCTGGATGATCTCGTGATTTGAGTAAACGGCGAGGTGGCTTCGCAGTCGGCGATTTGAGGCTTCACCATGCCGAGCTCAATGTCCTCCATCGGACCGCATTCTTCCACGTTGATTGCGGTGATCACTTCCGCCGACGCGATCGCACTCAGCGTCGCAAGCGCCACAAGCGCTGCGCTTCGAACCCAAGAGATCACCGTCATGAAGCGTGCGGTTTCGAAGCTTTTCACCAAATCAAGTCAGCCTCGGACTGGCTCACCCTCTCTCTAGTGACGTATAAAGTAACGATAAGACATATAAAGTAACGCCAACGCGGATCTGCGACGGTGACGGTCTCGTGTCATCTCCGGCTTCAATCTCCATTCTGGGTCGAAACGCAGCGTTTCCATGGGGAAGAGCCAAGGATCACGCAGCTTTTAACAGCCACGTTGACGCCAACGTTTTCTTCCGCTTCCATTCTTCTTTTTTTTTGGTTGGCTCGTGGTTCTGGTGCGGGGGCTTCTCGCATGTGACAGCGACGCGCTGACGTATGCAGTTGACCGCCGCGTCTCGGTGGCACCGTGTCAAGCAGCTCAGTCATTTCCGAATCCATCGGTCAAGTCCCAATCTTCTCCTCCACCACCACCCTCACACACGCACACACCACCATGCTGACTGTGACTGAAGCTCGGTTCTCCTCTGTGTCTGCCCCTGTGGTTGAAGTGGCAGCGCCTGAGGCTGACACCAAGGGCACGACTCGGCAGTCGACTGCGATCACGCTGCCGCTGAAGCCAACGCTCGCGTGGATGCGCCAGCTCATGCTGTACGCGATCTACGCGTTGATGCTCAAGGCAGCCGTGTCGAATCCGATCACTGTGCACATTCGCGAATACTTGCGCAAGAACCGCGTCCCAGGCACGAACGGACCTGTCGGCATGATCCGAAGCTACTTCGGCCACTACGTTTGAGCTGGGAAGAGTCTTCGCTGGCGCATGCAGCTTCGAAAATGCTGACGTGCCGACACAGATCAAATACCCGAGCCAGCGCAATGCGCACTCCACTGCACATCGAGTCCACCCACCATCGTTCCTTACCATCCGATGCCGTCCGTCCACCAGTCCGTCCATCATGTCCCCACTACGTCGTTCCCGAGCTCCATCTCTATTGCAGTCTTCCAGCATTTTCTCAATTGCGGCCATCCACGCTGTCGTGGAGTTCGCCACCCGAGGAGTCTATCGGATAGTGTACAGTATCATACATGTATCAATGTAGCTTCCTACACCACGCGCCTGTCGTCTTCAAGAAGCTGAGCTTGAGATTAGTGACCCCACCTCCTCATACATCGCGTGAGATCCAGACCACTTTTACAGATTTGCTTTAACCAGGACTTGTCTCTCAATCGTTTGCTTGAGTTTCCTTCCACCGTTCCAACCGGCGTACGGTACATGTGTGTCTGACGTCAGAAGCTCTCGCTTGGTGTCGCAAGATGCGCGTTACTGTCGCCTCCATGCACGTGCGGAAGCGATCCTCCGCCGAACGTCAGGTGGGGATTCCACCGTCAAATGCCGCCACCTCCGACTCGGGGCTTGCGGCTCGCGTTTTCTATCGCCACAGGCCCTGCACAGGGACGGCGCCGCCGTGACTGAGGGCGGAACATCGAGGCGCGTGTTGTGCCGTCCGATCGCGCCGGACGATCCTCGTCAGTCGAACTGCTCGCCAGTTCGGCCTCACTTCAGGATCTTTCACATTTGCAACACTTCGATGCAACGATCGAGTCCAAAGCCAGTGGATTCAGTTCGCGCCGCCGCGAGTGTCCCCGCCAGAAACGCCAACGTTTTGCGACCAACAACATCCAACATTTCGGCAACGATCGCCAACACCAACGACAACACGCCAACGTGCACCCACACGAACCTGTCGTCGGGTCGCCAGACCAATTTTATCGGCCCTACGACAGCACAGGCGCAGTTGCTGACGTGCGTCAACCACCACGTGTCAATTGTGGCCACACTAGAAACCACTAAACCAGTACACTGATCTCTCACTGCACCAATTAACGCTCTTAACCCACTAGAATACGCAATGAACCATTCGAATCAGCTGCATCCCCGTCGGACCTAAACAGGTCGATCGGCCATCCCCATGTTCTAGCCGTGCCAATTCCACTGTCTCCATGATTCACCCCTGCAATTCCCACATACAACCAAACATCAACACCTCAAAACGGTCCGGTTCTTACCGTGCCATAACCACTCACCCGCTGGATTTTCCGGCCGTTCCTGCAGCCGGTGCGGCCTCAAAGAATCGTTTTTCTGGGCGAGTCAACAAGAGGGCAACGCCTGGAGCTCTCCATTCAGCAGCTCCACTCGGGCACCAACGCCAACGGCGCTCCCACTGTGGTGTCCAGAGACCGCATTAGACGCATCGCGGCCTACAGTACAGTACAGTACAGACTGCATCGATCGATCGGCAATTGTCGCGCGCGTCGTCCCGACTGCCAAGACCATCTCTCACATTACGTCTCTCACATCACGTCTGCGTCACTGCCGCGCAGCGCAGCGGACTGGAAGCCAGCAAGCCAAGTGCAACGACGACCGGACGCTTGGGGCGGCCGTCACATCACCCGCGCCGTTCACTCTCACGCTCTCTGTCATTTCCGCATCCTGGCGGTGGCGGCAGAGCGCCACGGTAGACAAGAGAACAGAAGCGAAGCGAACGTCCGTCCGCACGTCGTCGGCCCGAAGCAGCTTCAAGAGACACGGGGGTTGATTGGGTCCACTCCAGTGTAAGAGCAGGAGAAGGAAGAAGAAGAAGAAGAAGAGAGAGGGAGGCATGGCGTCGTCGCGTGGCTACCGACCGAAGACGCACGCGCCGCTCGCGCGCAGCAACAGCGAGCAGCTCCTGCTGCGCAAGCGCCAGGACCTCAACTACCTCGACATGCCGACGGACTCCTCGCGGCCCACAGCGCGCGACCGCAAGGCCATGTCGGACGCCGCCGAGGCTGCCATGCTCGCGCAGCAGCAGCACCAGCGCGCACGCTCCGGCACGGCCGTGATCTCGAGCCGTGGCAATGACCAGGGCTCCGGGGCCAGCGGCGGCACGTTCCGGCTGAACCGCAAGGAGAAGCTGTTCCTGATCAAGCGCGCCAAGGAGTCGGCCGTCGCGCTCATCGACCATGCACACACACTGGACGGACCGATCCAGTGGCATTACAAGGGCAAGCACCGCGGCATCCAGATGTACCGAGGCGAAGGACTCATCGAAGGCGGCGGCTTGGGCGCTGCGCCGGGGACGGCCATGGGCTCGAACCAGACAGGCGACCAGGCGCTCGAGTTTCTGTGTGGCGTGACCACGATGATGGGCACGCTGGAGGAAGTCTCGGAGTATTTCGACCAAGCCACGACGGCTCGCATGAAGATGAAAAAGGCCGAGGACGTGATGGACTGCGCCGTGCTGTACTCGCTCGTGTGGGGCAACACGGTGAACCCGTTCCACCGCGTGTCGGTCAAGTACACGGCGTACGACGGCCCGGCGGCCATGACGCGGCCGCGCGACTTTTGCTTTCTCGAGTGCCAAGACACGTTCCGCCACTCGTCCGGACGCCGCGGCTGGGTGCTCAGTATGCACTCGATCAAGATTCCGAGCTGTCCGGAAGTGCCAGGCTTCGTGCGTGGCAGTGTGTACCACTCGGGCTTTGTGTTTGTCGAGTCGGAGCGTCCAGGGTACATGGACGTCATGTACAGTCTGCAGATCAACTTCAAGGGCCACGGCCGCGTGCCGCAGTTCATGCTCAACGCGTCGCTCAAGAGACGGCTGCGGGAACTCATCCACATCAGCCGAGAGATCCAAGTCGCACGGATGGCGCACCGCACGCTGCTCCAGGAGAAGGATCTGATGCCCAAGAGCACGCGGGATACGTGTCTGAGCTGCTCGCGCCGCTTCTGGCTGCTGCTTCGCAAGACCCGATGCAGAGTGTGCGGTGAGGTGGTATGCCAGTCGTGTGCGCCGCTCGTGGACTTTGAAGGCGCTGGCTCCAACGGACAGCACACCAAGACCCGTATCTGTGTGAAATGCTACAGCACAGCACCGACGAACGGCTCGTGGACAGCGCCGAACGAAGGGCTTCCATGGACCGAGCAGAGCCGCATGGTGGACTACGAAAAGCAGACGTCCATGCCGCAACTGCCACCGCACCGCAACATGTTCCGAGTCAAGGAAGAGAGCGGCGACGAAGACAACGGCCACGACGATGACGATGAAGAAGGACGCTACACGTTCGCGGAGCTCGAGGAGCAGAGTTCGCACAGTGTGTTTGCCCCCGAGCGGTTCACGCGGTCGTCGATGGCGTCGATCGCACCGCTGCAAATCGACGAGATTGGCGTGGACTACGATGCCGCTGACCGTGACGAAGACGACAACGCCAGTCTGCAGAGCGGAGACTACCAGTGGAATGAGCGGTCGACTGAGGAGTCGGTGTTCAACATTGGTTCGCTGTCGAGCTCCGTCATGAGCCGCGACAGCTACTTCGGTCGTCCAGACCCAGCACCTCCAGCGGCGTCTGTGCGGTACTCGTCTCGTCATAACCCACTGAACAGTGTTCCGGATGAAACGCCGATCCTGATGGAAGAGCCTGACGCGAACCAAGTCAGCCACGTGAACAACAACCGGATATCGAGACGGTTCTCCACGCCAGCACCGGCGCCGACTCGCCGACCTGCAGCCCCGGCAAAGACGACGCAGCCACCGCCACCGTCGTCCAGCCCGGATGAGTCCAAGTCGAGCTACGAGTTCCTCGATGGATTGATCGATCTGCCGGTCACGAAGCGGAACGACCTTGTGAAAAACGCCGACGGAACACGGAAACGAGCACAGACAACGATCCGGCCTACTGGTTCGAGCCGCAACGAGCTGAACCCGTCGACGCTGCGTGCTCACAACCTGCGCTACCTGCGTGGATTCGAACACGAGACGCCAGCGAGCTCGCGCATCAGCTTCGCGAACCAGCCTCGCAACACCCCGCCGACGCCAGAGGAGACGTCCCAGCTGCCAAGACGCAGTGACGTGCCGGTCTCTCTGGATGATATCGTGCCGTCCAACTCGCTGCCGTCGTCCGAGTCCATCAGCCGAAACTCTGGCGCGACGTCTGCGGGCGAAAACTCGCTGTTCGCGCGTCCTTCGTCGCTGATCCTGCAGCAGGTACGCAAGAACCGCTCGCGTACGATCCACCTCCAGTCGCAGCCCGAAGATGATTTCCGCACGACCAAGGAGATCGTGGACAAGCAGGAAGAGCACCGCAAGCGCATGGAGGAGCTCAACCAGTTGGCGATCCAGTACACTGGCAACCGTGTCTCCAACCTCGAAATCACGCGGCCGAGCCTCAAGCCTGATCCAGTGGATGACGAGGCGTGGCAGTCAGCGTCTCGCCTGGAGGAGTACCAGAACCGTCGCAAGAACACCATTGAGGCTCTGCGCAAGAAGGCCATGAGCATGCAGGAAGACAACCGTGAGTCCAGTGGGACGGCTCGCACATCGGCGTCGTCGCCATCGTTCACTGGCATCCAGCGGATCGGCGAAGCCGCTCTCGAACGATCACCGTCGATCACGCTGTCCAAGACGTACGACACCGGTAATACCAGCAACGCAGGCTACCTCCAACGACGATCGTCGGCGTCTAGTATCACGCAGTCGCCTGCTTTCAGTGGCAACAAGCTCACAGGCAAGCCCAGTGAAGTGTCCATGCGAGGCATGTCGGACGATCTCATGTTCAAGCCGTCGTTTTCATTGGACACGGAGGAAATGAAGCAGTACGTCGTGCCAGAGGAAGGGTCGGAGGTCGACGTAGACGAGTACAAGCTGTCGCGAGACTCCAAGGACTCGGTGTCGGACGCTGAGCCCGAGCCAGAGGCCGTGGATGCCAAGCCGTCGCCGAAGCGACCAGTCCACAAAGAGTTCGTGTCGTCGCGCAGTCTGTACGCTGAGATCGGCCACCTGACCCAGTTGCACAGCGAGATTGCTATGGCGGAGGACAAGAACGAAGTCGAGCGGATCAAGGACCGCATCCAGGAGCAGTACCAGCTCCTGCGGCACATGCAGCTCAAGCCGTAGACGCCACTATCCTATCTAAAGAAGCATAAATATGACCATGCTGTCCTCGCTACGCACCATGCAGTCAGACTCTTTCGATCCAGACCGGACTGGTCGGGAACACGTCCATGTTTCCTTGGAAAGCCTCTGAGTCAGGTGACACTGACGCAAGCAGACCCACGCAAATCAACTCATTCACACATCGCTTGTACAGTACCAGTGAACCTGACACTTGCGCAAATCGTGCTTCGTTGGATGCCGTCAGTTCGAGTGAGTGGTGCAAACGCACGGCGTCGCAATGGCAGGGAAGCCGACAAGGCTTCCCCTGCCACACGTGGCCGCTTCGATACGGTGACGTTGCCAGGTCGACTCGACAGAATCACTGTCTGTGTCCCAGCGTCGCTACGGTACCGGTACGAAAAGATCACTTCAACAAGATCCCCGAGGACGTCCAGCAGAGTATCGGCTGGTACTCACCCTCGAGTATGGAGCCACGAGCTTGTGGCTGTGCGGACCCATCGTAGAATGCTGTGCGGATTCGGTAACCCTTGCAACTGCGTGAGTACTAGTATTGCAGAAGCCGTTGACTCAGCAACAGTACCCGCCAGCCGCCGTCCAAACAGCAACATGCTGCTTGCGATGGAGCACTGGATCGCTCCACACATCGCTCCAAGCAGCTGAAAGTCTCACCACAAAACAGGTTGGTGATCGAGCGCCCTGAACAATACAGTACTCACGGCCACCGTGATCGTGACTCGGCAGTTCGTTCCACTGGAGTTTGACAGGTGTCGGGGCTAGTACTTTGCTGTGTGTACTGTACTCAGTACTGTACATTGGGCTCACTATCGCCGCCATCATAAGGCGGAGTCATCACCACAAGAGAGCACGGAATCTCCATCCGTGTCGAGCGGTCAAGGCCGGCGGGAGCCCACGCACCCAGTCGTCGACAATTACCAGGTTCCGTCCATCTTGATACTGTAGTCTCTCCATCCAATTGTGAAGATCACGGCCAGGTTTCCATGATTGTGCATCCGTCAATGCTGCCTCGCGCTTTGCATTGCTCCTGTAGAGGCAAGGCAGTGCAGCGAGAGCGCGTGTTTGTTGGAAAGCCTTCGTCGGGCTTGCTGTCAGCGAGCGGGAAACAAAGAGTTCTGATCGGACGGACCGGTGCGACCAGACTCATTGCCGAGAGTCAGACTAAGGCACACAGTCAGTCAGACCCCCCCCTGTCAATCCATCAAGTCGGAACAAATTGCCGGCCTCGCCGAAGCCTTGAGGATTCACCGACAGCACACATGAATGCGTGAAGAATGCTGCTGGGTGCACGATGCGCGAGTGTGCAAGTTGCACGGCGGGACCAACTCTCGTGCGATATGGTCAGCGTGGCTTCAAAGCCCACGGTGGCGGACTGTAGGCCAACGTGGGTCACCACCGACGGACGGACGACGCCAAGGCGCTGTTGTTATACTGAGTGTGGTACGGCACTGGTCGCTTCACTCCCCCTCAAGTGGTCCTGACCTGTACCTCCGGTCGTGAGGATCCCCCTTCCAAACGGCACGTGCGCTTCCTCCCGTCTTTCGGAAGCTGCGAGGCCGCCTTACATGTGATGCGGCCTCTGGATTCACCCACAACTCCTCCGTGTTTTACGTGTGATATACAACAACGTGGCAAGCGAATCGCATCCTCGTTTCTCTTCCTTCCACCCACACTGAGATGTTGGGGGGGGGGGGG
>JAADXN010001170.1:0-10434 GCA_023337875.1 Pythium apleroticum | reverse complement strand
CCCCCCCCCCCCCCCCCGACTCGCCCGTCGCGGAAGCCTCGCGCGCTCAAAGGTGAGCTTCTATCGGGCCCTGTGGAGAGCCAAGCCAACCGCAAGCTGGCCGACCAGCCGTATGCCAAGGTATTCGACATCGACGATGCTGCCCCATAACCAGCCTCATGACTCATGAGAGAGCTGTGTGCGACGACGACGCCGAGCCCGAACATCGATGGCCACCAAGGCTTCGAGCCCGGCTACGCGAGTAAGACGCTGCGTTAGGTTTAACAACTCTCTTAAGAAATATACCTTACTGCAGCTCTCACTTACGTACTTCGAAGTACTTGGAGACCGAAGACGTCGTTCGACAAAGCTTTCGCTTTCCTCTGGCATCCTAGATTGACCATCACTCAGCCTCCACGCATCTCAGCATTTATTTGTAGAGGTGATTTATGGGTCAGTATACTCACACGTGAAAATACATCACTCACCGAACTGGCTATTACAGGATATCCTTGCGCTATCAAAGCGAGCAGATCATTTCCTAAAATGCGGCCATCAGCCGCCACCACCACCAGCGAGCTGCAGTCGCGTGCACTGGGCGATACCCCGCCACTGCCACAGACCCTACAACGAGAAGCCACTGTATCCCTACGTGGCTGCCACACCGACGATGGGATTCGGGACGTGAAACAGCGAGCCGCTGCGCTCCACGCAGAGTCGCAATCCGAGACGACGACGCCACTTGACGGCATGGGCGATATCAAGACGCTGATTGCGTCCATCAGACGAAGAAACGGGGACGCGCTGGAAGCGATGCGCGTCTTGCATGCGCGCGCGCTCAAGAGTCAGAAAACGCAAGAGCGAATTGGCGAGGCGGGCGGCGTCGACGCGCTCGTGGATCTTTTCAGTATCAACCAGCGTGAACCTAACGCGATCCCAATGCTTCTTTCAGCAGTGACTGTGCTGGACACGCTCGTGAATGCTTCCCAGAATCTGCAGCGGTTTGGATCTCGCGGTGCAGTCGAAACTATCCTGTCCGTCTTCCCCGACGCACCACCCGACCTGCAGCGTGCAATCATCGGGCTCTTGACCAAGCTGCAATCGAGTCGACACGTACACAATGCGCTGGTGCGTGAGAGTTCGCGACCCTTTCTTTTCTCGGTGCTCCAGCCGCATGCGCGAGCGCACAGTGATTCTTCGGCTCGAATCGCCACGATCACGCTGCTCGGCCAGCTCGTGGCCGTTGATGTGGTCAGCCGCGAGGCGATCTCGGCCAACATCGAGCTGTTCGTGGAAGCCATTCACGACGGATCACCAGAAGAGCAAGAAGTAGCTGTGGATGCAACGTTGATGCTGGCGAAGGACTCGCCAGCGAACGTGATATCTGCGGCGTTGCGTTGTGGTCTGGTGGACGCGTTCGTCAACTTGATGCACACTGCTGAACGTATCCATCTCATGATCCCACGAATCGAGCAACTCATCGCCAAGTTGTCGCGCACACGATCGACAGAAGTGGAAGGAAGTGTGGTTGCAATCTTTCGATCAATGCTCGAGCTCACGCAGTCAGCTTCGGGTCAGCGTGGTCGAGCTGCAGCCGCGCAACTCGTGTCGTGGGCCGAATCCCCTGAATGGCTCGATCCTCTTCTCGACGCGGGACTCGTTGGAGTGGCTGCGTCCGCCCTCTCCCAAGCAGCCCAGGGCCAACCAGCATCGAGTTCGTTCACTCCGCAGGACGCGTTGGACGTGATGAGCGTGATTAGTCTGTCGCACTACAATTCGAGGCTCATGCACGACGGCGCGACTGATGCACTCATCGCAGTCCTGAAGAACGCACAGCCAGGATTCCGAGAACCAACCACAATGATCCTGTACAACACGTCGTGGTCGCACCCGCCGCTCCGTTCGGTACTCGGTACGTCAGGCTGCCTCGACATTTTCGTCGACATGCTTCGTGACGGCACACAAGATGAGAAGGATGCCGCTGCCGGCGCGTTAGCAGCAGCGTGCATTGATTGCGAGAGAAACGTCGCGCGTTTTCCGCACAACGAGCTACTCGATCTCTCTGTCGCCATGCTGCTCACCGGCGAAGATCATGCTCCCAACGCCGCACTGCGACTTGTAAAGAGCCTCGCTGACGATCCAGCAGTGGGCGAAGACGTTGCGCGTCATGCTACGATTGTCAAACTGACTGTGCAGCTACTGGTTCGGTCCGACTCGGGTAACCAAATCCACGCGGCCCTAGCCATCGAAGCATTCGCGCGCCATGCAGTCAGCCTTGAGCAGATGATTCAACTAGGCGTCGAGTCGGCACTGAGGAATGTCCGCGATACTGAACCTGCTGAGTTTGCACGCATGGCTCTGTACGCTGTGTGGGTTGGGATCAATGGTGACTCCCTCTGATATGCTTTGCGATTTTAACCGCTATCGCTGACGAATGATTAAATGAGAAATCTTACGGCTGACGATATAATCGAAAGAAGGTGCTAGCGTACGCCTCGATCTCTTCGTCTGCCTTTTCTCGGCACACGACAATTAAGCCGGCCATGGATCCACAGGCATGTTCCCGACACAAGCGACTGCCTCCAGCTGAGACCGTGATGCTCTGACCCTTGCTTTGGGCGCGCCGTTGGCCTTCGTTCACGAGCCACGCCGGAAGCTCCTGGATCTCCGTATAGTCGATCAGCACGAGGTAGAGCTGCTTCAGGCTGCCGATAGAACTTGGAAGGCTGGTGATCGGATTCTTGGCGACTGAAAAGATGGCAAAATGAGCCGAATCAGGGTAGAACCCGTCCGGGATTTTCTCAATGCTGTTCCCAAGCAAAGAGAATCGCTCGGGGCTCATTTGTGCCACAGTCTGCGGTACGACCTGAAAGTTGTTGCGCTCGAGGATCAAGTTGATGAGTTGCGTCCACTTGGTGTGGAGATCTGATGGTAAGGTCGTGAGGTTCGTTCCAGTCACCGTGATATCGCGAAGTCGGACAGGGAAGTTTGACGACTGCAAGCCAATCGGGAACGCCGACGTATTCACGAACAACACGCTGAGATACTGAAGTGCGGGAAATTTGGTCTGCACTAGCGCAGCGTCTTCGTCCCACGCGAAGAGTGTTGCGTTGTAGATCTCGAACCACATCAGATTGGTGAGTGTTTGAATCTGCGGTGGCACGTGGAGTCGTGGGCAGTGGCTGAGGATCAGCGCAGTGACACCTTCGGGGTTGACGAGACTTAACGCAGCTGCGATCTCGTCCGCCTCACCAACGAATCCATGGCGATGGCAGTTGATATCGAGAGTCGTGCAGGAGATTTGGTCAACGAACCACGGTTGCGAGCTGGATTTGCAGCCCACGTTTGCAACAGTCCTGCCGCGCGAGGCCACGAGCCACGCCTGCGTGTGAAAGCCGACGACACAACAGCCCCAGATACCCAGCAAAGCGTGCACGGTGTGAGTCGACACGAGCAGCGAGACTACGCACGACCAGAATCTCTTCTGCCGGCCACTTTTAAGTGGTTTCCCCAGAGAGGTTGCATCTGCCGAGTCGATTTGCTTGGGTATCGCTTGAACGCGTGTCAACTTGGGTCGCTGGCTGCGCTGTGAGTTGTCGGGATCTGGCTGACGCTGCACGAACTGCTTGATTTGGTCGAGACAGTTGGACATGCTGAGGAACGGCAGCATTTTGGTGAAGAAATCGAACCACGTCACCACGAACACTTGCTGGACGCCCTTGACCACGTCGATGAAGGACACGTCGTCGATGGGGACGTCGAATGCGTACTCCATATCGCCGCTCGTCAAACTCAAGTTTTGTGTGAAGATCGAGAGTAACACGGAAAAGATAATGCAAACGGGAATCACCGACGTTGACGCGAAGTCGAGAACCACGTCGCTGCACAAATACAGGAACCTCTGTAGTGCTGGTTGGTGGCGCGTGCGGACGTGGATCAGCGGTGATATCCAGCAGTTGAGGGCCAGCGTCACCACGTAGAAGTTGTTGATCCACTGCTGAGAGATGAGCTTGCTGCTCTTGTAGGCCTGGTAGGACTGCGTCGAGACCTCTGTGATCTCTCGCGCGAGGAAGACCGTCTCGAACACGTTGGGAATCATGCTGGTCCACTTGCGACGCATCAGCTGCCAGTATGTGAGAGGCATTTCTTCTCCTCCATGCAGCACAGGCGACGTCCGTAGGAGCAAGCGGCGGGCTCGGATTGAGACGAAAATTGCTTGGAACGTGGTCTTCCAGAAGAACACAGCGAGGATCAGATAGCACGCTAGTACAACGGGTATGTCTTCCGCTGGAAGTAATCCGGCGGCGTCCAACAAGTAGCCGCCTCGAATTGTCATGGCGGCGTAGTACACAGCGGCGAAGATGGTAGCGAGCAGCGCATTGCACGTGCTCACCGACACGAACGCGATCCACACGATGGTGTACAGTCGTGGCGGTAGCTCGAGTGTGATCCCAGCGTGGCTGTCGTGGAGTTTGTTTTGCGCTGTCGACCTCGCCGTGGCAGCTGCCGGCCGAATGGCAGATCCTCTCCCCAGCAGCGGCATGAAAAGCACTCTCGGTGGATGATGGAGTGAGTGGGTGCCTGCAAGAGGCGGAAGGTGAACTGACGGGTCGATTGATGCTACTTTTAGCCGACGGATGGGCTCGCCAATTCTGTCGCAGCATGAGAAGCTGACGCAGAATCACTCCTTGATCACCACACATTTTTGAACAGTTGCTTCGACCGGCGGTGCGTTTAGAAATGATACGGAGAACGCGACAGTCGCTTGCAAACGTCTCACGGTTGGCGCAACGTTCGAAAGAAGCCGCTAACATACGCCTCGATCTCTTGATCTGCCTTCTCGCGGCACACGACAAGCAACCCAGGTACACGCGTGCTCACTGCTTCCCGACAGAAGCGACTCCCACCTGCTGAGACCGTGATAATCTGACCCTTGCTTTCAGCTCGCCGCTGACCTTCGTTCACGAGCCATGCAGGCAGCTCGCGGATGTTCGTGTAGTCGATCAGCACGAGATAGAGCTGCTTCAGGCCACCAACGTAGCTTGGGAGCTTGGAAATTGGATTCTTGGCAACGGAGAAGACGGTGAACTCAGCCCGACTAGGAAAGATGCCGTCCGGGATGTTTTCGATGCGGTTCCCGAGTAACGAGAGTCTCTCCGGACGCATCTGAGGGACCGTCGGTGGGAGCTGCTGGAAGGCGTTGCGTTCGAGGACCAAGTTGTGGACCCACCCCCATTTCTTGTGGAGATCTGGTGGCAGTGTCGTCAGATTTGTCCCGGTCACGGTGATATCGCGAAGTCGGACAGGGAAGTTTGACGACTGCAAGCCAATCGGGAACGCTGACGTATTCACGAACAACACGCTGAGATACTGCAGCGCCGGGAACTTGGCCTGCACCAGCGCTGCGTCTTCATCCCACGCGTAGAGCGTGGAGTTATAGATCTCGAACCACATCAGGTTGGTGAGTGTTTGAATCTGCGGTGGCACCTGGAGTCGTGGGCAGTGGCTGAGAATTAATGTGGCAACCCCTTGTGGATCCACACCGTCCAACGCGGATGCGATCTCGTCCGCCTCGCCGACGAATCCGTGGCGATGGCAATTGATTTCGAGAATCGTGCAGGAGATTTGGTCAACGAACCACGGCTGCGAGCTGGATTTGCAGCCCACGTTTGCGATGGCGGTGGTGCTCGACGCCACAAGCCACGCCTGCGTGTGAAAGCCGACGATACAGCAGCCCCAGATACCAAGCAGAGCGTGCACGGTGTGAGAAGATACGAGCAAAGAGACCAAGCGCGACCAGAATCTCCTGTGTCGACCACTTTGGACTTCTTTCACTGGAGATGCCGCATCTAACGAGTCGATTCGCTTGGATATCGCTTGAACACGCGAGAACTTGGGACGCTGGCTGCGCAGTGAGTTGTCGGGCTCTGGTTGACGCTGCACGAACTGCTTGATTTGGTCGAGACAGTTGGCCATACTGAGGAACGGCAGCATCTTGGTGAAGAAATCGAACCACGTCACCACGAACACTTGCTGGACACCCTGCACCAGGTTCATAAAGGACACGTCGTCGATGGGGACGTCGAATGCGTACTCCATATCGCCACTGGCCAAGTTGACATTCTGTGTGATGGCGGCCAACACAACGGAGAAAATTATGCAAATAGGGATCACCGACGTTGACGCGAAGTCGAGAACCACGTCGCTGCACAAATACAGGAACCTCTGCAGTGCTGGCTGGTGGCGCGTGCGGACGTGGATCAGCGGTGAGATCCAGCAGTTGAGAGCCAGCGTCGCCACGTAGAAGTTGTTGATCCACTGCTGAGAGATGAGCTTGCTGCTCTTGTAGGCCTGGTAGGACTGCGTTGAGACCTCTGTGATCTCTCGCGCGAGGAAGACCGTCTCGAACATGTTGGGGATCATGCTGGTCCACTTGCGACGCATCAGCTGCCAGTACGTTGGAGGCTTCTCTTCTCCTCCATGCAGCACAGGCGGCGTCCGTAGCAGCAAGCGGCGGGCTCGGATTGAGACGAAAATTGCTTGGAACGTGGTCTTCCGGAAGAACACAGCGAGGATCAGATAACACGCTAGTACAACGGGTATGTCTTCCGCCGGCATCAGCCCGACTGAATCCAGCATGTAGCCACCTCGAATGGACATGGCGACGTAGTACACAGCAGCGAAGATGGTAGCGAGTAGCGCATTGCACGTACTCACCGCGACGAACGCGATCCACACGATGGTGTACAGCCTCGGAGGGAGTTCGAGGAAGATGCGAGCGTGTGTTTTCTGAGGGGCTCGGTGAGCTGGTGTCGTGGGTGCGGCCACGGTGGCCGGCCGGATCTTGGAGACGCCCCAGGCGATGAGCGTCATTGGCGCAGTGCCAGGCAGGATTGTTGGACGAGATGGACGGTGTCACCAACGAAGAGCGACGTCGAGTGTGGAACTCAACCGACCAGAAACAGCCATGTGGTGCTATCTTAAGCTCACGGCCCGAAAATCTGAACGCGATCTTCCAACTTCGAAGTAATTGCCGTTGTGATCACCACATCCAAAAACGACGCAATCGATTACATCGTCAGGTGACCTGAGAATCGAGACGAGACGGAGAACCGGCAGGATACATTCATTTTATGCTGGTAGGCTTGACTCGTGTTCTTTATACGTCAATACAATACTACTTTTTACTCGCGGAGGTTACGGTAGCGCTTTGGCGTGCACACCTTCTTGGTCGGCGCCGGGGCAGGGGCCGCTGGCGTAGGGGCCTTGGTCGAGGCTGGCGCTGGCGCCGGGGTGGACTCTGGGGCCGCTGGGGTCTCGTCGTCATCGTACTCACTCGTGGCCGCAGGGGTAGCTGGCGCAGGCGCTGGCGCTGGCGCCGAACCGCCGCCGCTTCCGCCCTTGAGGATGATATCGGCACACGTCGGGTACGTCTGCTTGGCGATGTCCGAGTGCCAATAGAACTGCAGCGCGCAGTCACCGGCCTTGTTGCAGCCCGTGACGCTCGTCGGGATCGTGGCGGTCAGCGACTTGTCGTTGCTGTTCGTCGCGAAGTTCTCAACGCGCTTGAACGCCGGGCCATCGCGCTCGTACATGATCTTGCCGTCGGCGTCCGTCTTTGGCTTCACAATGTACAGCTCGAGGTAGCCCGGGTGCGGCGCCTGGATGTAGTACTCGATCGTGAACTCCTTGCCGGCCGTGAGCTCCGTGACCGGGTTCTCAGCCTCGTAGATCATACCACGGCAGCCGTTCATGACGTCGAACGTCTTGGCGTACGGCTGGTCGGCCTGCTTGCGCTCGATCAGGTTCTCAACGGGAGCCCACTGCAGCTCGTTGTCGCCGGCGCCCTTGAGGCCGCCGTAGCAGTCGGCGCGGTACTTGGCTGTCACTGGGCGTGGCTTCGGACTGGTCAACTGGCCGTGGCCGTGGACACTGCCGGTGAGCGCGGCCATGGCCAGCACGGCCACCGAGAGCGTGGAAGCGGAGAGCATCTTGCGGTGATTGAGGACGCGCGGTGAGCAGGGGAATTGGCTAGTGAGCGGACGCGCGGGGACATCCCATCGCGGGGACGTCTCCTGGTGGTTAGTCCGTAGCTCTTCATCTGGAGAGGTCCCAGTCGTTCACTGGATTCTGAAGGGATTTTGGCCAGCCTCTCCACGAATGTGCTGCAAAGCCAGCTGGTGCTCAGACGCCCCTGGTCGCGCGAACCATCCGGATCACAAAGCTAATTACACGACCGTCTTTCCGGTCTAATCGATTTTGGCTCGAGTCTCTGACTCACAGACGGATGCTGCGCAGTGTTCTAGCATTGGCTCCGGGGGAGGAAAGGCTAGCTCGAACTGCAGACCAAATCGCTCCAGCACGAGGATAATCACAAGTCGCACACTGCGACTCCCAGTACACGAGGGCGAGGAGGGAGCGACAACCTCCTTAGCCTCAACTCCAGTAATCCACCGAGGACTTTTGTGTTACAGTACATCTTCGCTTACTGGCGGTCTGCCAGTGATCGCCGACACGCGAATCAGTGGGAGAGATCGGCGGATTTGGCTGATGGTCAATCGAAATTAGCCTTGGCGCATGATCGCCACGGAAGCAGGTGGTGTCCTCTCAGTGATCCGTGTCTCGCTCGATTTGGTGGGCATTTTTCAGTTCTTTCCGCACTTGCCCTCTCGAACAGCTGCTTTCCAGCAAAGTTCGACTAGTCTCTGGGCGCTCAATCTAGCGACGGCTCAACAGACAGGCAAAGCGCCGACCCAGATGTACTGAAACAGCGGACAGCCGGTCCAATTTGTTGACCCCATCCCAGTTTCCGACTTCCACCTGGCGCGGTCCCTTTGTTCGCCTGAGCACACGCTGTTTTAGACTGTTTGGACCAAAGGTTGTTGTTGTCTCCCCGAAAAGCCAGCGCAGTCGTGTGCCTGTGTGCGATGCTGGAGAACCAGATGGACCAATTCATCTTACCTATGCCGGATTCGTGACGGGCATCCGGCAGCGTCCAGTGTTGTCCAGCATCCAGCATCCAGCGCGGCCAGCGTCCAGAGAGCCGTAGGCTAATCCGGACAGACCCCTCTACCTCAAAGGCTCATTCGGCAATCTTCCCTGTCAGTCAAACAACAATCCAATAGACACTCCCCTACAGCAGCTATGGTGATGACCAAGTTCTTCATTGGTGCGGCCGCGCTCTCGGCGCCGCTCGTGGCCGGCCACGGCCTCCTGGGCCTGCCGACGGTCTACTTCCCCAAGGGCGGCGACGTCACGGCGCCTGCCAACACCATCGCGAGCTCGCAGTTCAAGGCGCCGGCCGGCATGTCGTTCACCACCGACCCGGAGTCCAACACCAAGGCCTACACGGCCTGGATCAAGACCAGCGAGTACTCATCGCTTAGGGACCTGATCCTGAAGAAGGGCAACGTGGGCGAGTGCGGCAACAGCGCCCTCGCCGACCCGCAGCCGCTGCCTGACATGGTCGAGTGGACCCACGGCGCCAGCGAGGGCTTCACGGCCTCGCACCAGGGCCCGTGCGAGGTCTGGTGTGACGACAAGATGGCGTTCCACGACGACAACTGCGCCAAGAACTACCCGGCGGCGCCTGCCAAGCTGCCGTACGACAAGTCCAAGTGCGCCGGCGCCAAGAAGCTCGCCATCTACTGGCTCGCGCTCCACTCGCCTGACTGGCAGATTTACATCGGCTGTGCCGCGCTCTCGGGCGCCTCGGCCGGTGGCAGCTCCAGCAACGGCGGCGGTGCCTCGCCTACGCCAACCAAGGCGACCCCAACGGTCAAGCCATCGACGCCATCGTCGCCAGCCAGCACGCCAGCGCCAGCGCCAGCCCCAGCGGCGGGTGGCAACACCGGCAACGACGAGGACTGCGACGAGGAGTACCCGGAGCCAGCCGATGAGGACTGCGACGACAACCTCCCAGAACCAGCCGACGAGGACTGCGACGAGGAGTACCCAGAGCCTGGTGACGCCGTCGCTGGCGATGCCGACGTCGGCAAGGACGCTGACTGCGACGAGGAGTACCCGGAGCCAGCTGATGACTGCGACGAGGAGTACCCGGAGCCAGCCGATGAGGACTGCGACGACGACCTCCCAGAGCCAGACTGCGACGACGACCTCCCAGAGCCACGCTCGTACGAGGACGAGGAGGAGGACGTGCAGACCTCGAACATCAACTTCAACACGTACAACGACAACGTCGGTGAGGACGCGCCGGGCAAGGTGACCACGCAGGAGTACTAAGCAGTTTTGTATATGTCATAACGAGCGTCAACAAATATGTAGTCGCGTGGGTGCGATGCTGTATTAAAATCTAAATTATCTTTGTGCTGCTGATCGAGGCAACAACTTGGATCTAATACAAACGTCCCCCTTTTTGACCTCCCTTTGCCACTTGACTGCATTTTCGGGCGAGCATGCTCTTGTCTGTCTTGACAGAGCCATCTCTACTGAAGT
>JAADXN010001169.1:0-10435 GCA_023337875.1 Pythium apleroticum | reverse complement strand
GCCCACACACTCTGGATCGGGTACGCGGCCGTGACGCCGATGTATCCGAATATGTTCTTGAAGAGCTGGAAGGCGAGAACGTAGTACACAACCTTGTACTGCATCAAGTCGAACAGCTTCGCCGACTCAGCACGGACCGAGAGACGAGTTGTAGTCTTCTCCTCCGTGATGTTGTACCATGCCGACACAGCGGTCAGGGCAGACACCACCGTACAGATGATCATGAGGCCACTGATGCCAATCGATCCGTCGAACGAGCCGCCAAAGTCAGCGCTGTTGAGGCCGAATCCAACGAGGGCCGCGGCGATCATACCACCCAGGTCACGGAAGACCCAGATCATCGCCTGCAGCGTACCACGGATAGCCTCTGGCTCACGCTGAGAGAGTTCCACCACAGTGCCTCCCGACGCAGTACGGGCCAATACCATGCCGAGGTTGGCAACAATCAACAGCAGAACGAACTTCGTGCCGTTTCCAGGCGCGTCCGTGTTGAATGACGCAACAACCTCGGCCGGGAGCGTCGTCGGATCCACGTAGGCGAGGCTTGGGTCTGGGTAGTACGGGTCACCAATCGGCAGCACGGCCATGACGAGGCAGCACACACCACACACGATCCAGCCGATGATCATGTACGGACGACGACGGTAGCCGTAGATCGGGTAGCAGTCCGAGATGATGCCGAAGAAGACCTTGAGCGTGTACGGCAGGGCAGTGAGCACACTGGCCGAGGACGTCGCGACACCCGACATGCGAAGGTAGTTGTTCAAAAACGGGTAGATGATCGAGTAGACAACACTGTAGATCAGGCCCGCGCCAAAGTACTGCATCAAGACGCCAATGTGCTGCTTGCTGTAGATGTCCGGGGGACCGCCTTCACGGAGAGCACCGCCTTCCAGGTCCTTGCCGATAGCAGGCGACTTGACCTGCTCATAGTTCGAGCCAGCTTCGACTTGGAGCTGGGCCTTGCCCACACTGGGGATGGAGACGCGCTCCACGATGTCAGCAGCCTTGTTCATCGTTTGAGGAAGACGAAAAGAAGAATGAAGGCGAGATGCCGGCTTTCCAACCTTCACTTCGGACTTGTGTGAGCGAGTCCCTCCTCAATCACCACCACCACTCAAATCCTCATCCCTCCACGCTGTCAGCTTCCACGGCCTTCAGCGCCCCTACGCCCAGCTATCATGCAAGCAACCGGGGGGGGGCATGCAAGGACCAAGACAGACGAACAGAACAGTGAGAGGAGCTCGTTGGTGTGCAGACTTTCATGTTTAAGTTGTTGCCACGCCGCATCTCATCCTCTTGCCACGCTGGCAGCGACTAAGAAGGACGTCTGCCTTGACCCAATAAGATCACGGGCATGAGACTGGCATGTCGCCTACAGCCAATCGTCCACGAGCGGCTCTTCAATATCGCATCGCCGAACTCATGGCAGATGCGCAGACGCGCTTTCGGGGGCATGATCACTGGTTAACGAAGCTCCTTTGTTGATGAATCTCGCAGCGCGTACTGGTTGTACCATCCGAATATGACCTCCGTATTTCTTATTCACTTCTGTCTTGCGTGCGAGAGCACGCGTGTCGGCTCGGCAAAGCTTTCTGTGGTGACCTGATCGTTTGTGTCGGTTCAAGGAAATCACCCAAGCAAATAGTCTGGTTCAGCCTTTCTCAGATGGTAATTAGCCCTTGTCGGCTAACACAAAACCAGCTCAGACTAGTTAGACCATCTTCTCCCGCGGAGGTTGCGTGAAGGTTGCGTGTGTGAGAATTGAGAGTGGGTGGTGGGGTTTGTTGTGAGCGAGAGGGACGGACCTCCTCAGTGCAGGTGGAAAGAACGGGGCGAAAAGCTTCGCATCGCTAGCACAAGCCGCCGTGTGGGGACGCAGACTGCCGTCGCACGCACTTCGCAGACCAATGAGCCGCGCGCGCGTGTACCCGGAGGTGAACCAGTCGCGTCCGCGCGAGTACTGGGACTATGAGAACCTCGAGGTGACCTGGGGGTGAGTTTTCCCATGCGACGTCCTTCCATGGAAGGGGGGGGGGAATGAGAAGAAGAAATGTCTGACTGACGGAGTTATGGGGCCATGTGATGCTGTAGCAACCAGGACAACTACGAGGTCGTGCGCAAGATCGGCCGCGGCAAGTACAGCGAGGTCTTCGAGGGCTACAATGTCGTCAACAACAGCAAGTGCGTGATCAAGATCCTCAAGCCTGTCAAGAAGAAGAAGATCAAGCGGTACGTGCAGATCGAATCCTCACTGCATGAAATGTAGAGGTGCTGGAGACATGCTGACCCTCTGTAAACCTTTCTCTCTTGGCTTGGCCCACAGTGAGATCAAGATCCTGCAGAACCTGTCGGGCGGCATCAACATCGTGCAGCTGCTTGACGTGGTGCGCGACCCGCAGTCCAAGACGCCCAGCCTCGTCTTCGAACACGTCAACAACACCGACTTCAAGACACTGTACCCGACGCTGACCGACTACGACATCCGCTACTACATCTTCGAGCTGCTCAAGGCGCTGGACTACTGCCACTCGAACGGCATCATGCACCGCGACGTCAAGCCGCACAACGTGATGATCGACCACGAGAAGCGTGAGCTGCGTCTGATCGATTGGGGTCTCGCCGAGTTCTACCACCCGAACCGCGAGTACAACGTGCGTGTCGCCAGCCGATACTTCAAGGGTCCAGAGCTTCTCGTGGACATGCAGGAGTACGACTACTCGCTCGACATGTGGAGCTTGGGCTGCATGTTTGCCGGCATGATTTTCCGCAAGGAGCCATTCTTCCACGGCCATGACAACTGCGATCAGCTCGTGAAGATCGCCAAGGTCAAGGGCACCGACGAGCTCTTCGACTACCTCACCACGTACGACCTGGAGCTCGACACGCAGTACGACGGCATTCTGGGCACTCACACCAAGAAGCCGTGGGAAAAGTTCATCACGCCGGAGAACAAGCACCTCGTCTCTCCCGATGCGATCGACTTCCTCGACGGCCTGCTGCGCTACGACCACCAGGAGCGATTAACAGCGAAGGAGGCGATGGCGCACCCGTACTTCCAGCCAGTGCGTGACGCCGAGGAACAGAAGCTTCGCGGCGCGCACCACGGTGAGGAGACGACGAGTGTCTCGGACTCGAGCTCGTAAGCTGGTGGGCAGGAGGCTTGGATGCACGGTGCCTGGCGGCTTTGCATTGCAAGGAGGTCGTAGGATGCATTTTGTAGCATGGTAGAATGCAGTGGGCACGCACAGGAAAGCCACAAGGAGAGCACGTGCTTGGTGTGGCTTCCTGGTGGCGGCGATGGCAATGGGGGGGGGGTGGCGTGTTGCCTTCTCTTATTGCCTCATTTTATAGGACGATACTAGGAAGTGCTTTGGCATAAAATCAGAGAAACTGCATGAATTTCCTATTGGAAGTGTTGAGCGTCCACCATGGGTGAATGACAGTGAAGCTGTGGGATGAAGATGTACCCAAGCTCGCCATCAAGCACTTCAATGTTGGCAGACAAGGACATGTGTCACCGGTGCCGAGACATGATACACGGTGTCTCGGTCGAAGAACGTGACAGACGAATTTCTTCTCACAAAGCTCTTCCAGTTCCCCGCAAAACCCTCCACCTACCAGATACAGAGTAGAACTCTTCAGCAAAACGGCGCAGCCACCGACCGTTGTGGTTGTGGCGCTCTGTGAAGCGGAGCAAATACGCTGTACTATACTTGACTCAACCTACGCTAGCCTAATGATGTTCGAGGAGGAGAGCTATTGTGGCATGGAGTTGATCTCGGATAGAGAGGAAGCGTTGGCAGAATCATGATTCCACCCAGCGCAAACGTCGAAGGCTCTTCCGCAAGCGACAGTGATGGCTTCCACCCGAGCACGTAAGCAGAAAGACGCGTACAGGACTCTCCTTAAACGACTTCGCTTAAAACTCGCGATTCAACGTTCGGTTTCGATTGCTCACATGCATGTTGTTGCTACTCTTTCGAGTCGAGATCTTTCCTGATCGCATCCGCAGGCCGCTGGAAGTATCGATACGCGTACGTGCTCGGGTTGATCGGACGATCTCTGATAATACCTCGCACAAGCGCGCGCATGATTTTGTTGACATCAGGGTGGTCACGCAAGTACTGCTCATTGTCCATGCGGATCATCACCTACAGAGCACGATATCTATGTGGGTAGAGGGCAGGTTTCTTCCACACCACCAACACATTCGCCGAGTCACTCACCTTGGCCTGATTGAGCGACGCGAGCTGCTCAGGCGTGAGCACTGAGATCTTCTCCACGCGCGGGCGCTGCTGCGGCGCGTCTCCGTCGAGCTGCTGGTCATCCATCGCCGCGCAACGCCGACGTAGCTCAGCTCAGGCCACTTCATGTTGGGCCAGGTCGCGTCTCTTCAGGGTACCTGTACCCCATGTACCCCTGTACCCCCAATCCAGCGTACCGGTTTCAAACACCTCAGTTTGCCTGTTTGATACACTTTCCATTTGCTCATGTCACTTCTGATTGGCTGAAATCCTGTCCTCTTGGCCCACCCGCTCGCGTCTGTGGTGCTCCACCAAAGTGCATCGTGCGGCTGTGTGGAGCATTGATACGCATTGGTCACCTCGTGCAAGATGTGGAATCTCTGTCGCTCCGCGGCGCTCCAGACGCTGCAGCGCGCCGCCGCCTCGTCTCAGCGCGTTGCTCTGCAGTCCTCCGTGCTGCGCGCGTCGGCGGCGTCCGCTACGAGCAGCTACGTGCGCCAGTTCGCCACGAGCTCGTCGTTCGCCGGTGTAGAGCTGAGCCACCTGCTCAGCAGCTCTCCGAATGAGCTCACGTCTGAGCTGGGCAAGCAGAAGATCAAGCAGGTGCAGTCGGCACTGAGAAAGGAGTTCGACGAGGTCGTGGCGCAGGAGGATGTCTCGAGCGACGATCTCATGCAGCTCTTCACGGCGGCGCAGAAGACGCGTCTGCCGACGCTCATGCTCAACGCGTTCTCGTACATGCAAGAGAACCTCCCCGACAACATTGACTTCGTCATGTACGGCGAGGTCTTCCGCATCTTGTCGCGTGAGCGTGCGGGCAACAAGCTCTGGGAGATCTACGAGTTCGCGCGTCCGCGTTTCGAGCCGAGTGTGCCGGAGCTCATCTACCGCTTCGGTATTGTCGGCAAGATCGAGCTGGGCGACATGGAGGCGGCCGAGCAGCTTCTGGAAGAGATGCAGAACGACGGCCACTTCGTGACCAACGAGATCAACTCGCGCATGCTCTCGGGCTACGCGCGCGAGAAGAACGACGACAAGGTGCTTGAGTACTACGAGAAGCTGGACCCACGCATGGGCCACTGGCACGAGTCCGCGATCGACCGCGTCATCCTGAGCCTCGGCGTTGCCGGCAAGGCTGACCTGGCCTTCGAGTTCTACGTGAACTCGAACATGAAGCTCAACGGCGGAACGCTCATCACGCTGCTCAGCGTGTGCCGCCACAACAACTGTATCCAGCAAGCCAACGACATTCTTGAAAACCGCAAGCGCTTCGACCTCAAGCTCGACGCGCGTGCCTACAACGGCATCTTGGAGACGCTCGAATTCCTGGACCGCCGCGAGGACATCCTCGCGGTGCTCGAGGAAATGAACGACGAAGGCGTGCGGTTCGACACACTCACCAAGACGATCGTCGAGCGTAACCAGGCCTCGCTCAAGGGCACTTACTTTGACTTGGACGTTGCTCGCTTGCGCTCGACCGGCAACACGGCCGAGAACGACAAGCGCTCCAAGAACAAGAAGGTCAAGGCGTTCATGGCCTCGCCTGAGCTCCGAAACTTCCTCCAGGAGAAGAAGTTCAAGGAGGCTGCGGCGCTGGCTGATCAGCTCGTGCGTCCGATGACGGTGGAGGACTTGCCAGCGTCGTTCCAGGGTGACGAGAGCGCCGTGGCGGGTCTGCTGAAGGTGCAAGCGTCGATCGCGAAGGAAGTCGTTTCGGCGTTCATCGGCAACGGCGAGGTTGACAAGGTCGAGGCACTTCTTAAGGGTTTTGAGGTGTCGGAGTCGAAGGTCGGCTATGCGTTGATGGACATCGTGACCCAGTACACGGATGACGAGCCAAAGCGTGGTGACAACCGCAAGTCGCGCAAGAAGAAGCTCTCGAAGAAGCAGCGCGAGCTCGCGTACCTTGCCGCCAAGCTGATGCTGCACCAGGACTGGCAGATCCACCGCGCCGGCCCAGCGCTGCAGGCGTTCCGTGAGTTCAAGGATGCCGACGCTGTCCGCCAGCTTTTCGAGCAGCTTCTCAACACCTACACGAACCAAGGCCAGTCGGGCGACAAGAGCACGATCTCGGCGACGAGTGTGAGCCAGACGTTATCGTGGACGCTGCGCACCCTGGGTGAGAACCACAAGCTCAACGACGCGTTGCAGGTGCTCGAGAAGACCAGCACGAGCTTCCGTATCGAGCCATCGCACTACGTCGGCCTTTTGTCCGGCATGCGCCTGCACAGCGCGCACATGGCCAGAGGCAAGGGCGTGGTCGTCCTCGCCGAGAACTACCGCAAGAAGCCGTTCTATTACTTGAGCGATCCATTCGAGAAGGTTCTCGACGATATCGAAAAGCGTGGCGTGCGCATCACTCGCGGCGTCGTCGCGAACATTTGCTTCCCGCTCGCTGGTGGCAACAAGCGTCAGCGACTGCGTCTCCTCGAGGCCTACGCTGCGGCTCGCACCAACGCCGTGAGCTCGAAGGACAACTTCGACATGCCAAGCGTCACCTACTCCGTGCTGATGCAGGTGTGTGCTAAGGAGACCGGCAACGTGGACGAAGTCAAACAGATCTACAAGGAAGCGCTCGAGTCTCTGCCCGTTCCAAAGGGTGGTGAGTCGAACCTGCGCGTCCCTCTGGACTGGGAGGTCGTGGTGGTCTCGCACCTGGCGGACGCTGGCCACGTTGACGAGGCGTTCGAGCGCCTGCAGTCCATGAAGGAAGTGTGCGGCACGCACTCGTACGAGGCAACAGTCAAGGTGCTGCGTGGCTCTCTGACGACCGGCAACTCGTCGTTGGCGAAGCGCACCGCGGCTCTTCTTGAGGAGCGCGACTTCAAGCCAACGCTGAGCGACACGTACGACCTGGTGCACCTCGCGCGTGACAACGACATGCCCGAGGTCGCGTTCGAAGTGGTCACGCAGTACGAACGCGCCTACGGCCGAGCGACCGAGGACGCCGTCGACCACGCCAACTCGCGCCAGTCGGTGCGCGACAAGTTCGCCGTCCGCAAGATCCGCTCCATGTACCGCGTGGTGCTCAAGCTGTGCGAGTCGAAGGGTGAGTGGAAGCGCGCGCTGGCGTTCAGCTCGCGTGTGAACGAGCTGCTGCGCTACGAGAACGCCGAAGGTCTCGACGCCGAGAATGACGACGACGCCGACGATGCCAAGGACAGCAAGCAGTGAGCAGTAGACGACGAAGGAGGAGAGAAGAAGACGGCGCGTTGATAGCTAGAAAACATTCGTACATACACCCCCAAACACCCTCATCGTCCACGCCAAGATTCCCCTTCTTACTTGATATGGGTACGCATTTTCTCCATTTTAGCCAATCACAGTGAGCCTTTCAAGCGACGCCAGGAGCTCCACACATGTGACGTGGACTGGCAAATCCTGACAGGCGGAATCTGCATTGCATCCACGATGCTCCGCGCCGCAGTCTTCCGGCAGCTCAAGCAGCGGCCTCAGCGCGCCGCTACATCCACTGCTTTCGCATGCCATGTGCCTAGTATCCAGCTATTCGCTGGTAGCTCCATGGATGCTGGCGCGTCACCATCTCATCGCTTCTTCGCCACGAACGCCAAGGGAAACCAGTCGAAGAACCGTGCAAATGCGAGTCACGAGCAGAGCTTCGTGGTCAACGGCATCCCATTGAAGACCCTCGCAGCAGCGTCCAAGTCTGCGCTCGTTGAAGAGTTTGGTAGTGCCAAAGTGACCAAGGCTATCAAGGCGCTGCCGTACCATCTCGACAGGCTCTTCGAGCAGAGCACGAGCCGACGGCCGTCCGTGCCGCTGCTCAAGCAGATTTTCCATGCTGCTGACAAATGCGACGCCACGTGGATCATGAAGAAGTCGCTGGATGCTATCGAGAAGCTGCAGCCGCGGTCGCGGTTGGATTTGCCCATGTACAACGCACTATACACAGCGCTGCAGCGCCGTAATGACGCTGAAGGCCTCCTCAGTGTGTATGACGACTTCCAGGCGCGGCTTGAGTTCTTGCAGGCGCCATTCCCAGAAGTGATCTACCGCTTCGGTATCATGGGCAAGTTCGGCGTCGGTGATGTGGCAGCTGTCGAAGAGATCGTCCGGGAGATGCGCCAGTACAACGTGGAAATGACCAACGAAATGTGGTCGCAGCTCATGCTGGGATTCGCCAAGGCCGGTAACGAAGACCGCGCGCTCAAGATCTTCCAGTTCATGATGAAGGACGACATCACCCAGCTCCACGAGGCGGAGATGAACCGCGTGATCTTGGCGCTGGGCTTTGTTGGCAAGCCGCAGCTCGCGTTTGAGTTCTACAGCGAGTGCCAGATCCCGCTCAGCTCGGCAGTGTTTGACGCATTACTTTCGGTTTGTGTCCAGACCAACGCCGTAGAAGAAGCGGTGGCGATCATGCAGAACCGCAAGCGCTTCGGTCTCGTGGTGGATGCCATCGGATACGTGCACGTGCTAGAGGCACTGGAGGCATTCGATCTGCGCGACGAAATCGTCAATGTGCTCGAGGAAATGAGGAACGAGAATGTACGATTTGGACCAAAGGTCGACAAGGTCATCGCCCGCAATCAAGATCACTTGGCAGGCACTGTGTTCACGCTACGTGGGCAGCAAGGAGAGGCACTTGGTGATGCCTCAGCGGAGGAGACGCAAGAGATCGTGGCAACTCTGCAGCAGGCTTTGGTCAGCGACGATGTCAACACGGCGGCGCGCCTTGCCGACTCACTCGTGTGGCTCGTGTCGACGCAACGAAAGGATGAGGAGGCGAGAAGACTCGCGTCGCGTGGTGCGACGACTGTGCTGCCCGTTGACGCGACGCATCTTGTTGTCGACGCGTACGTTCGTGCTGGTCAGCGGCATAAGATCACGGGACTCGTGCGAGGATTCCAGTTATCCACTCCTCCTGAAAGCGAGGAAGCTCAGTCGTCCATGGCGCAAAGCCACTGGCAGCTATTCCGTGCTGCGGTCGACGAGGAAGACTTGGACCAAGCCCACGCGGTGCTCGTCACGGGTCTGAGTCACGCGTCTGGAGGTGCAGCGATGGCCACCGGCTTGGAATCTGTCGCGGAGCAGGCGATGGAGGTGTTGGTCCGGAAACGCGACAGCTCGTCTGCGCTCAAGCTTGTCGACGTTTTGCTCAACCAGCACCGCCGGTTGCGCGATTCGCAACCAGATTGGCCGCTGCACGACGTGCTGGAACGCGTGCTTGGATTGCTCGTACGCGACGGTCAGCTCAAGTATGCCTTTGCAGTCTTGGGCAACGCACAGAACCACGGCGTTGAACTGACGGAGCAGTTGTACGCGAGTATCGCGACGAGCATGGCCAAGACCGGAAACAGTCTTCAAGACGCGGAGGAAGTCGCGATATACTCCGCCCACGATGTGCAGAACTTGTGGGAGGACTGCCGTCAGCGTGGCCTTCCGATTTCCAAGGCGTTGATCTCCAGCAGCTCGTCCTTGCTCGCCCGCGGCGATGTATCCCAGCGAGCACTTCTATGGTCTGCGTACCAAGAGTCCACCAGCGACAGCAATGACGAGACCTCGTTCCGTGCACACGTGTTCCAGGATCTGTTGGAGGTCGCCGCGCAGGACCACAGCAGCGCCGACGCGATAGCTGTGTACGACACGGCTGTTGCCACCTTGACATCGGCGAACAGCAACGTACCGTC
This sequence comes from Pythium apleroticum, assembly GCA_023337875.1. Taxonomy (NCBI): domain Eukaryota; phylum Oomycota; class Peronosporomycetes; order Pythiales; family Pythiaceae; genus Pythium; species Pythium apleroticum. The sequence continues at coordinate 537 of JAADXN010001169.1, read as the reverse complement.
TCAGCTTCTCAAGGTGCTCATTGACAAACTGGTGAGCGAAAATCAAGTCAACGAGGCGTTCGAACGACTGGAGTCGGCAACCGTGAAGCCCCCAAACAGCGCTCTTGCTGTAACATTGCGAGCGATAGTGGAGGCTGATAGCACCGACGTCCGCGCACTGAGTCTCCTCCAGCTGATGAATCGACTGCACAAGCGCGGCTTGGGTCTCCCCTTGGCTACTTCACTCATGGAGATCGCTAGCCACCAGCAGGGGGGAGTCATCCCTGCAGAGTTGGCGTGGGGTATCGTGGAAAGCTTTGAATTCCGTAGGGTGACGAGCGAGTCGATGGATCTGAAGAGCTGGAAGAACGTGTTCAACACGCTTCGCGGTCTTGAGAGTGGGCAGACTCTCTACGCTATGGCTCGCGAAGCGTGCAAGAATGTGGAGGATTACGCAGGTCCACTCGATACACGCATAGAAAAGCTGGCAGAAGTAAAGCGGCAATGGGTAGCGCAGCAAGGTGGGAATTAGCCGTTGGCAGCAGGGGGGGGGGGGGG
>JAADXN010001168.1:0-10436 GCA_023337875.1 Pythium apleroticum | reverse complement strand
GAATTGGTTTAGACTCGTTGGGGCCAACGAAAGCAAGTTGTTTGATATCAAGATGGCGGATACTGTACATGACACGTTTGATTTACACTGTCGCTCTTCGTCCGCAGCTCACCTACAACATTTGCACGCGTGACGTGGTCGCTGTGATCGGCGCGAATCTCTCCACGGGCGTTTCGATCGTGTTGGCTCGTCGCCGAGCCTCCCCGCGGCGGCGGAAGGCCACGCCGGCAGCTGCGACGGCGACGACGGCAGCAGCCAACATGCCAGCGATCGCTCCTCCGCCAAGGCCACCGGCCCCTGCGGATCCATGGGACTTGGTGGATGCCTGATCCTCCGAAGGACCAGTTGTGATGGGTGCCAAGGCTGATTCTGCCACGACAGAGGACAAGGAGACGGACTTCGTCGCCTCCGTTGCGTTCGCTGACGCTGCAACAGTTGCCGGTGCTTCTTCCGCTTCAGTGGTTGACAACGCAGCCGGCTTCACCGCTGAGGCTGCGGCCGATGAGTTGTCAGCCTCGGCTTGAGGAAGCGGTTCAAGTCCTGAGTCACACTTGGCCTTGGTCTTCTTTTTCTTCTTTGGCTTCGATGCCTCTGGCGCTGGGGTCGTTGAGACGGAACTCTCGCGAACTTCCGCTGACGGCGTCTCGGACGGTGGGCTTGCGTACTGCTGGGCAGCAGGGACTGATGAGATGCTCGGTGGTGAAGTCGTCGTCGTGGTTGTATCAGCTGCCACCACCGCCGTGGTTGGAGGAGGCGTCGTCGATGTCACAGGAGCAGGGGTCGGCGTTGAGCTCGTCGGCGAGGTTGGCGAATTCGAGGTCTCCGTGCTTGGGGTGGTTGTGATTGGAGTCGGTGTGGTTGTCGTTGGTGTCTGTGACGTCGAGGTTTGTTGATCGGCTGGCTTTTGGGTAGGACTAGATGAGCCTCCTCCGATGACTGGGTGGTTCTTCTCCTTGACGAAGTACCCGTTGTTCCACAACGTCTCAAAGTGCTGCTTGAAGAACTTGCCAGCACCTGGTCCTTTCATTGCATGGCTATCGTGACCAGCACCATCACACGCGCCATCGCTTTCTCCAGGAGGCTTGATCCAAATGAAGTAGTCGAGATTGCTAAAGCCGGTTTGCGCGGTCGGTGGCTGGCCGACACCGCCAAAGTTGGCATTGCACCACTCGTTGCTCGGTGGGGACTCATTGTAGTTGCGCGACGTATCCACGATGCAGTTGAGCGTGCTGTCCCCGTAGGCCTTCTGGAAGTTAGCACACAGCTCAGACATTTGCTTGTTGGAGCGGTAGTTCGAGGTGTTAAGCGCAATGCCCTTGAGGCGACCACCCTTCACGAGTTCCTTCACAGTGGTCGCAATGGCCTTGGCGTCGGTGTCGCTCATGAGCGTCCAGTAGCCCACATCCATGTAGATATCGGCATTCGGGTTCTGAGATAGGATCTGGAGTGCGGCCTTGACGTTCTCCGCGTAGCCCGCAGTCGTGCCACATCCTCGCTTCGCCAGTAAACCGACTGCATCTGGCTCGAGCACGTACAGCACCTTGCGCTGGCCGACGCCGTCGGCGAGCAGCTTCACCCACTTCTTGTAGTCTTCGGTGTTCTGGTTCAAACCGCTCGCCGAGTACCCACCGTCACAGTCCTTGTTCGGGAGGCCGTACACCACGAGCGTCAAACGCGTCGACGCGTCGCAGTGAGCCGTGATATCCGTGATCTTCTTCGTGTACGACTCCACCGTCTCGCGGTCTGTGTACCATGTCGCGACCGCGTGCTTGTTGACTTCCTTCAATGCATCAGCGCAGCCAGCAAACTGCGAGGCGGCAGCTTCCAGCGACGCCGTCGGAAGAGCGCAGAGTTCGCCCACGGAGCCTGCGCGCACAGGCGCAGACACGAATGCAGCGACCCAAGCGGCGGTGGCGACCGCCTGTGAGAAAGTACGCAGCATGTCGATGGCCGATTCCAACAACGATAGACGCCGACGAAAATTAGGCGCGCGGGTGGGCAAGTTGGTCCGCGATCGAGAATCCACAACTGATCGACCTTCGGTAGGTCACCTTTTAGACACGAGAGGACGAGGAGGTCAGTCGAAGCCATGAGGGAGGTGAGCGGTTGCATCGGTTAGGTTGGTCTTTGATTATAGACGCGCCATCTGGCTCTTCATCCAGCCTGCCACGCATCTGCGTGTTGTAGGCATAGACGCCGAGGGCTGGCTCCTGCAGCGGGTGGGTCGCGGGGCAGCTGCCGGGTCTAAAACGCCGTGTCGGAATGTCGTCCGTCCAGTCACCAGCGCCTGTTGAACTCGCCAGGAAGACCCGCGAATGGGTGCACGAATCTTCGCGCCTGGCGATTTTTAGACTTGACTTGGCTTTAGTATCCTGCACCCACTTCAACTTTCCTGTGGAAAGATCGAAGGGACACGAGGCTCTTTGATTCACTGGACTCTTTCACTAATCCAGTTGACGGACTGGACGCCAAGGCGACGCGAACGGGATCGAGCGGTGGATCGGAATGACCACGACGTGGGGGACGCCCACTTGTGTTTGATGATGGCCATGCGACAGAGCTTGCACGTTTCCTGGAAGGAGCTCGGTGCTCGGAAGAAGGATCAGGAAACGCTGCTTGCAGGTTCTCGTGAGAAGGCGAGGTTTGGATGCCGGATCCACCGCGATGATACGTGTCAACTGGATCCGACGTCCAGTTTATCTCGCCGGGGTGCTTGACTTGGCGGGTTGGTCTCAATTACGATCACCAAAGTCTCACTTCCAACCTTCTCTTCCACTCGCTTTGATCCCCACAGCACATGCTCTCACGCAACGGCCTCACTCATGCTCCTTTGCCGACTGGTGATGACGCCTGGAGTCGTCAGCAGCGCGTGGTTCAGCTGGATGAACTTGAGTTTCTTGAGCGTCTCGGGCGCCAGCTCGTCCGGAGGAAGTCGCAGGGGCACGTCCAGCACACGCTGAGCCATTGGCAGAGTCGACGCAGGCAGACTGAACAACCGCAGCGCGAGCCGCTGCAGCAACGGCCACCGCAGGCCGTCGACCTGCCAGTATTGGATCACGGTCTTCTTGTTCTGGTGCAGGATCGAATACCGGAACGAGTTGGTCGCCTTCTCTTGCGTGGCGTCGACCACGTACTCGGTGAGCTGTGCCGCCATGATGCTCTTCTGCTGCTCTAGATTGATCTGCTCGACCTGGTCGCTGAGTGGCGTCATGTACACGAGGTCCTCGATGTTCTTGCGAACCTCGGGGCTCAGCCCTTCTCCAACATATCGTGGGTCGAGTAGGTACGCCATGCCATGGGAGTCTCCGTACATCGCGTTGAAGCGGTTCTGGTTGAGCTTGAGAAGGAATGCCGATTCGGCTTCGGTGAGACCGGGCACACGGCTCAGCGCGACAGGAAGCTGCTTCGCGAACCAATAGAAGACTTCGGAAATCGGCACGTCGGCATTCACTCGCAGTCGCTTCATCAGTCCGTCGAGTGGATCAACCAGAGCCACGGCCTTGAATAGAAGCGACTCCAACTCGCTGTTGCTTGTGATCTCTCGGATTCGTCGACGGCTCACGCTTTCTTCCTCGTTGTCACTCGAACCTTCGAACGCGCCTGCGGCAATAGCTGCTTGAAGCACTGGCAACACCAGAAGAACGCTCTCCAGTCCCGCTTTCAATTTCGCCCATTGGCCTCGAGGGGGCATCCAAAGCTGCTCGAACCCAGCCTCATGGAGCTTCGTAATGGCTTGGTCTTTCACGTTGTCCGGTGCACATCTCGCAAAGTGCTGCACGAGCTCACGGCAGTCCACGACCAATTGATGGAGATCTGCAAACGGGGCCGGCGTATCTTCACTGGTCGCTTCGGTCTTCTCGAATATCTGACTGACGAAGAGATGCAGCCCGTGCGATGCACACCCGTGGAAAAACTTGCTGGGGAAAATGGTCTTGAACTTAGCCCACACGAGCTGGTCGGCATGCGAGTTGTCCGTCACGACTCCGTCGATGTTGTCGCCGCACAGTGACAGCGCGCCGGCCAACGTGTCAAAGAGCTCTGGTGAGCTCACACCGGCCTCGTTCGAGACGACAGGCGTTGAGTCCACGTAGAGAGGCGTCTTGGCAGTGCCTACGACCACCAAGCCACTCCGCTCTTCAGACCGCTGCAGCTCCTGCGTCGCGAGCCACGAGTTCACGCACACAGCATTCACTGTGCCAGGCTGCTGCGTCACACGCAGCAGATCGCACTGCACAGATGCAAAGGCCCGATCCAGCAGCGAGTCCTTGAGGTCCTGGGCCGAGTGGCGAAGCGGCAGCGACGGCGGAAGACACAGTTGGAATGCACGGCGTAGCTGCGGCTGGTCCATGTGAGTGAACGGCAGGCCGGTCGTGTAGATGTACATCGCCAGCGCGTCGGCGACGGCGGTCACGTCTGGCTGGAAGCCTGAAACCGAGTGGACGCTCTTGTGTCGCTTGGCGTTGGACGATGCGTTGGCGAACTGGCTCGTGGCACCCGTGGGGCGTACAGACTCGCTGACTGTGTTCGCCGAGATCCTCTGCGTGCGCTTGTTGTTGGCGTCTTCGTCGAGCCAGTCGGGCGGCGGCTCGTCGCCGGACGTCTCGCTCAGGAAACTGCGGAACGCCGCGCAGCGCTTGAGATGCGACCGCGCCTTCTCGCTCTTGTGGTGGTGCGGCACGGCAGCCGAGCAGTGCATGCACAGCGTCAGCGTGGCCCTGTGGGGGTTCTCGTCGCTCGTGAGGTATCGCCACACGGCCGACGGCGCGCGGTGGCCGCGGCCGCTGGGCCTGCGGGTCGATGGCAGCGGCGGCGATTCGTTGGCGTTGGCGTTTCCACCAACCGTTGGTGGTGGCACTGGTAGCGCCAGCGTGATGTCATCGGAGATTGTCGGCGTTGCAGTTAGACCGGTCGTTGGATGCGCATCCAGAGACTCTGGATCCAGAGCTCCGGACGTGGAGGCTTCCAGCGCTGGGACTAGCGCGAGCGCATCGTGAACGGGAACGTCCGCTGCGCTGATGATGGCGATGTCATGCTGGACAGATGCAAGCAGCGGTGCAGCGGAAGCTGAAGATGATGTGATTGACGCTACGTCTGGATCGGTCGTACTTGCGCCAGCGTCGACTGATGCAGATGGGTTGACGTCCATGTTGTCGGCGTCAGTGGAGTGCCGTGGTTTATGGCGTGGTTTTTGTTGGTGGTTGAGAGAGGTTTTTGGCCAATTTGATAGTGGTTTTTGAGGTGAAGGTTGCGCGAATGTGACGCGAAGGATCCGCAAGTAACTTCAACACGCATCAACTGACTTTCTCGTTCACCTGGTGCCTCAGGTCGGAACATCCGGACAAAGTCAGCCGCAGTTGATGGGTCTTGGGGCGGTCTATCGGTGTCTCGCATCTGAAAGACCAAGTTTGGACCAGACACATCTGCTCTCACCCATCGCTTCATCATGGTCACGTGGTCCAACGCGTTGGCGCGGCAAATCCGGCCGGCCATCCGGTAGAGGCCTTGGAATTTTAGACCATACTCGGACCAAATCAGGAAAACAGCCATAGCCGCCATGCTGGATGCGCGGCTTCTTCCATCCGGAGAACCCTCTTTAGACACGCCCACCTGAGCTCAAGAGTCGTTGTACAGTAGTAGTCCAGAGGCGATTTCGTTGGCGTTGTCGGTCTAATCGGACGCACCGATAGACCGTACTCGCCAACAAACCATGGCGCGCACAGCCGCGCCAACGGCAACTCAACCAGGCGTCCCCATGGCCGACGAAAATGGACCGAAGGAGCCTCAGGGCGATGCGCTTCACGTCAAGACCAGCGAGTTCCAGGTCGCTATGACGCCGCAGGACGACAGCACGTACGACTGGGACCCCGACAGTGTCGTCATGGCGCGTCAGTCGCGCTCCCAGTCGCTCACGGACCCTCGCACGATGGCCTCATCCATCCTGCGCCAGCAGTCATCCATTGCCTCTCCTGTCGCCTCGGTGGCCGTGGAGGGGGACGCCACGCGCTCCGTGGCGTTTCTGTTGGTGGAGGAACACGCGCTCGAGGTCGCGCATCGCCGCATGCGCCGCACCAAGTCGGCGGAGCTGTCGTCCATGAGCATGTTGCAGCAGGAACTCGGCTATCCGCGTCCCCGCAAGGCCTCCATTTCTGGAAATGGAGCCGATTCCGCCACAAATCGAGGCCGTCGAGCCTCGCGTCGCAGCCGCAACAGCCACAGTGCGAGCGAGGACGTCGGCAGCTCCAAGACGAGCCGCCGCCCCAAGTCTACGAGTGATGCCCCGACCCTTGGCACGTCGGATGAAGAAGGCAGCGTGGTGGAAGGGCACGCGGCTGAAGGAGAAGAGGACGAAGAAGAAGAGGAAGAGGAGAACTTCCTGGACCACCGCCTGGCCTCCGTCACGGGCTACGCGCGTGACACGGACGGCGTGGTGTACTACGAGATCGTGGTCGAGTCCACTGCCCACGGCCCGCTGTCCGCCTACAAAGTGCGTCGTCGGTACTCGGAATTCCGCGAGTTGCACCGCAAATTGGCCAAGATCATGCCGACGCGCGCCCCCAGCAGCTCCCGCCTGTCCGTTGGCGGCCTCAGCGGCCTGGGCGCCCTTACGGCCTCGGGGTACACGCGCCACACTGAATCGAGTCTCGATACCGCCTCTGAGCGTGCGATGTCCCAGTCTCTTCACCACCCAGAACGCTCAGCCTCTGAACTCACGCGGTCGCTAATCGCCTCTGCTGGCTGCTGGCTGCCACCGCTGCCCGACAGTGGCGGCGTGTGGTCCTACTTCCAGGGCGACAGCCCTCGCTTCCTGGAAAACCGTGCGAGATCCTTCCACGCGATCGTCATTGCTGCGCAGCAGCACCCAGCAGCCCGTGCGAGCCGTCTTCTCAACCAGTTTCTCGGCCCGCCACCGGATTCGCTGACCAACAACTACGTGAGTTTGAATCGCTTTGCAGCGCCAACGTTGCGGTTCTCGGTCGAAATCCACGAACGCAAAGAGGTCGCCAAGTCCATCAGCCTCAAGCGCCGCCAGCTCGAGCCGTCCTACAAGACTGCCGCTGTGCCGCCGTCCATTGCTGAGTGAGCGTGCAACGGACGAGAAAAAACAAACAAATCCAGTTCCACATGCGTGACGTGACGTGGCATCCTCAAGCGAGGATGTATGTACAATAGCAGTCGTAGTTGAAGTGTCGTAGTCCTAGTGCTTCGCCCGTGGTCTGGTGAGCTCGTCAATGAACCAGTCGCATGAGTAGATCGATCTCGTTCGCGTCCGTGTCTTCTGCTACGAGTGAATGCAGCAGTTCGCGATGCTCTGCATTCTCGACGCGCTCAATGCGCTCTCGCATCGAGTCCGTCCCTCGTCGTGGCGTCTCCAGGATCATCGGCAGGCCGTCGAACTGCCGACTGTTCATGAGCCACTCGAACGCCGTCAGTCCGATCTGGCCCAGTCCAATGTTCTCATGGCGGTCCTTTCTCGAGCCGCACGCGTCCATGGAGTCGTTCACGTGGATGACCTTGAGCACATCTCTCTCACGCCACGCGCTGCCGAGAGTATCGTAGAAATCCTGCATCATCCGCTCACAATCCTGGGCGGTTTCCATGGAGACGCCACTGGCGTGGGCGTGGCACGTGTCCAGACACACGCCCAGGCGCGAGTGGATGTCGGCGGAGGAACTGCGCGCCACCACACCGTCCAGGATCGCACGGATCTCGCGGAAGTCGCGTCCCAGCACGTTCCCCTGGCCCGCCATGTTCTCCACACACAGCGTCACGTCGTGGGTCCGCTGCAGCACCTCCGCCATGCACTCCGCAATGTACTGCGCACTGAGCTGCCTCGCTCGCGTCTCTCTGGCCTGCGCCTCTTCTCTCTGCGCATCGGTCGTCGTTCGCTTCCTCTTCACGAGCTCTGTCCACTGCAACTCGTCCGACACGCGCGTGCAGGAGCCTGGATGGAAGACGTACTTGCGGATGCCCAGCTGCGCACACTTTTCGACTTCTTCGATCACCAACTCCACGCTTTTGCGCCGCAGTTCCGCGTCGTGGGCGCCGAAGTTCGCGATGTACGAGCCGTGGACGACCACGTTGTTTGCAACGTCGAACTGCGACTGCTGCTGCAGCCGCGAGCGGAACGCCAGCGCCTGCGCGTCGTCGATCGGCCCCACGGGCTTCCAGCTCAGCCGCGGACGGATGAAGAACGCGAAGCTTCGCGCCTGAGGGCCCAGGAACTGCTGCGCATTGTCCAGGGCCTTCAGGCAGCCGCCCGACGCCGAGATGTGGGCGCCCACGTACTTCATGGCGCCGTTGTGGGTTGACTGGAGATGGGGATGAGAGGGTTACGGTCTCACTTCTTCCCTATCGTAACCCAAGATGCAGCAGGGTTACGTCTCGGAAGGTTAAACTGAACTAGGCAGTTGATTGGTCAAATTAACGTATTATCTATTTTTGGCCAATCGGAGAGGTCAGTGGAGCGTTCGTGGGATGAACTGGAGCTCCCCAACTTCAACTTGCGTGGGCGCTGGGAATGGAATTTCAATCTGATGCCAGGCTTTCGTCCACAGGCTCAGAAAGGAACGTGGCCCACGTTCCTGGTGGACGCTGGATGAGCCTGTAGGATCGCGTGTAGGCACGTGACCAACGCGCCTAAATGTCAAGAATCAACTTGAACCTCCTGAGTCATGACGCCGGACGAAGGTTCGACTCGCCTCAAGGCCACACCCACAGGGGGTCTAAACAGCAGTGTTGAGTCTGTGCGTGCGTCAGGGGGCATTCGTCGATTTCGGGACTTCGGCGCACTTCCTCACACAGTCTAAAAAATGGCTCTTCGATCCGTGGTGACGCGCGCGGCGCGCCGCGTGCAGCCGCGTGGCGCTCGCTTCATCAGCCAGGATGCGCTGGCTCGTCAGCCAACGTCGGAAGCCCACGCCTCCGCCCCTCAGCCGCTCACGATGCTCACGGAGGAAGAGCTCATGTTCAAGGACTCGGGTACGTCGCATTGATGTTGGGTGATTTCTGAAAATCAATTGTCGAGTCTAAAAGTGATTGATCTTTGATTCATGATGCAGTGGCCAAGTTTGCCAAGGACGAGATCCTCCCCAAGGTCAAGATCATGGACGCCACGGGCGACATGGACCTGGGCATCATCCGCGGGCTGTTCGACAACGGCGTACGTACTCTCTCAATCAATCAGACAGCATTGATGTCCGCGTGCTGATTCTGATTGATTGTCCTCCATTGTAGCTCCTGTCAGTGGAGATCCCAGAGCGCTACGGCGGTGCAGAGGCCTCGTTCATGAGCCTCTGCCTCACGATCGAGGAGCTCTCGAAGGTGGACGCCGGCGTCGGTCTCCTCTGCGACCTGCAGAACACGGTGGTGAACAACGTGTTCATGTTCCACGCGAACGAACAGCAGCGCGAGCAGTACCTCCCTCGCCTCACGACTGATGTTGTGGGCAGCTTTTGTCTGACCGAGGAAGGCTCGGGCAGCGACGCCTTCGCGCTTCGCACCCGCGCCGATGTCTCGGCCGACGGCAGCTACTACACGCTCAACGGCTCCAAGATGTGGATCTCCAACGTCGAGTACGCCGACGTCTTCCTGGTGTTTGCGACCATCGACCCGTCGCTCGGCTACAAGGGCATCACATGCTTCATCGTGCACCGCGACACCGAAGGTCTGGACTTTGGTCCGCCAGAAGACAAGCTTGGCATCCGTGCGTCGTCGACCTGCACGGTCAACCTCACCAACGTCAAGGTGCCGAAGGAGAACATCATCGGCCAGGTCGGAAAGGGCTACGCGATCGCGATTGGCCAGCTGAACGAAGGCCGCATCGGTATCGCCTCGCAGATGCTGGGCGTCGCCCAGGGCGCGTACGACCACGCCATGCCGTACCTGTTCCAGCGCCACCAGTTCGGCCAGGCGATCGGCGACTTCCAGGCCGTGCAGCACACGTACGCCGAGCTGGCGATGGAGATCGAGGCCGCGCGTCTGCTGATCTACAACGCCGCGCGCCTCAAGGACGCCGGCCAGCCGTACGTGAAGCAGTCGTGCATGGCTAAGCTCATGGCCTCGCGCGTGGCCGAGAAGACGGCGTCCAAGTGCATTGAGATGATGGGCGGCGTGGGCTTCACCAAGTCGCTGCTGGCCGAGAAGTTCTACCGCGACGCCAAGGTCGGATCGATCTACGGCGGCACGAGCAACGTGCAGCTCAACACCATCGCCAAGGTCATCCGCAAGGAGTTCGCGTAACCTCCTACGGCATCATGAGTGTAACCACGTACATACCCCCAAATATAAACCCCACCTCATACATGAACACGACCACGCCCCACCAACTACGAAGATGACAAGCAGAGCCAGGCATTACACTGACATTCCGGCCTCTTCTCTGGGGCTCTGCTTTCATTGCCTCCATCGCTCGTATTCCCTCGGGGGGGGGGGGGGGG
>JAADXN010001167.1:0-10448 GCA_023337875.1 Pythium apleroticum | reverse complement strand
ATACTTCCTCTGGTCCAAATTAATTGACCCACTTCTTCCCAATCCTATTGGCTACTTTCGAAGACCATCACTCTTATCTCATATCTGCCCAATGGGTGGTCGTTATTTTCAGACACTATACCCCACCAGATCGTGCTGAAGTTCAAGTTACATAGTGAAACCCAGTACGGCAAAAAAAAGTTGTATTCTCCAAATGTAATCGACTTTGCCTTCGTTTTGTGTCGGCTCCAGATGGAATTGGGAAGAAACATAAAGCCAATTCGCCAGTTTTACGCTTTGTGAATAATTCAAGCCAATCAGAATTACGAGAGGGTAAGTTTTGGCCGAGTTATGAAGTCTAGAAAGAAATGGGTCAATCTTTTTGGACCAGAGGAAGTATTTGCAGGTTTCGGTTGGCATATCAGGCCAACTCATTTGCCTCGAACTTCACTCACACAAATCAGCGCAGATCGTCGTCAGCAGCAGGCATCGCCACCAGCGCCTGCTGCGCATTGCTCATTCTCCAATTCACTCGCTCCACCCGACGCCAAGCCAACCAAAGCAAGCATCCGCCATGGCTCCGAACCGCTTCCGATCGCGCCAGAAGAAGCCCGCGGCTCCGAAGCCCCCACGCGGCGAGCGCCCCAACTTCTTCGTCGGATACCGCATCAACGAGCCTTCCATCATCCAGCGCGTTGCTGCGCTGCAGCAGCGCATTCTGGAGCGCGTTCCTGAGGCTGCGCCGTGCATGGTGGACCACCGCTCGATCCACGTGACGCTGTGTATGATCCACTTACCCGACCAGGATGGTAAGAAATAGAAAGAAGATGGCATGGACTTGCGGGAGCCAAGGATATCGAACTGACACGCTGATTGTTGCAAAGCGGTCGACCAAGCGATGGTGATTCTGCGGGAGCACATGCGCACGGTGGCGGCGCCGACGTTCTCGGCTGATCTGCCGGTGTTTGAGGTGAAAGGCCTGGGCTTCTTCGGGTCCAACGACATCCTTCACGCTCAAGTGGAGACGACGTCGTCGCATGCGCAGCAGTAAGCTTTGCTCTTCCACGCTACTTGCATTTCGCATCACTATACTGATTGAGCGCGCTCATTCTGTGCAGCATGGCACTTGTGGCGGAGTCGCTGTACAATGCCTTCAAGGCTGCGGGCTTTGCGCCGCACCCGTTCAAGCTTCCTTACACACCCCACGTGACGATCTGGAAGTCAACGAAGGACCACGGCCACATCAGCCGAATGAACAAGCAGTACGGTCGTCGGGGCTATCTGCAAGACACGTTGTACAACGATCTCGTTCAGAACGAGTCGGAGCTGATGACTGGCCACTTTGGCTTTGAGCGACCCGTGTCTGTGGAGCTGCTCAAGATGCTTGAGAAGGAACCGGACGGTGAGTCACCAGCAGAGCTCCTTCTTCCTCAGATCCCTCAACTTACCGCTTCCTAATGTCTTTCGATAGGATACTACCGATCGTACGGAAGCGCGAGCATTCTGGATACGAAGATTCCTGACGAGCCCGCGGAAGCGACGACCGAGGCTGTGGACGAGGCCCTCGCCAAGCTATCGCTCACCCCCGAGGCGACCGCCGTGGCCACAGAGCAGTCCGAGGATCCGACCCCATGATAGGCATCCATGCTGTCCCCCAGTGACGGAGTGAAAAAGAAAACCACAAGCCACGAGAGCAAACATGTATGATTAAACATCTTTCTTTTCAAGTTTCCGGATCAATCAGTCGTCGGTAAGGAACCCGTGCCTCGTATCAAGCAGCCGTGCTCGCTCCCCGGAGCTCAAGCCACACGCTGACAGTGTTTGAAACTTCGGTCTGAGTTAGCCTAAATGCTGAGGCTAGTTTTACTGCGTCAGCAGCACTCGGAGAGACCACGACGCCGGCGGAACTGGACTGCTGCAGAGAGTGGTGTGCCAGAACTGAGTGGAGTGGAGTGCCAGGCTTGGACCTTGGTAAACACATTCGTCGGCCTCAAAAGTCAGTAACCACAGGGAGTGATATGGAGACCGTCTCAGCCCAACCCATTTGCCTCGAACTTCACTCACGGGAAAACCAGCTCCTCGTTAGCACGCCCTCATCTGTCACCTCTGTTGACGTTTCCTCGACCATTATCCAACCTTGTCCTCTCGTGGAAGCCAAGCCAGTGACAGCAAATGCCCCCGAGCCGCTCCGTCTCGCGCCAGAAGAGGACTGTGACTTCAAAACGCCAGCGTGGCGAGCGCCCCAACTTCTTCGTCGGGTACCGCATCAACGAGCCCTCGATCATCCAGCGCGTTGCTGCGCTGCAGCAGCGCATTCTGGAGCGCGTCCCTGAGGCGGCACCGTGCATGGTGGACCACCGCTCGATCCACGTGACGCTGTGTATGATCCACTTACCCGACCAGGATGGTAAGGATTGTGCGATGGCTTATGGGTCGTTATTGTGAAGGAGGTTATGCTGACGCCCTCTTGTTTATGATTGCGCAGCGGTTGACCAAGCGATGGTGATTCTGCGGGAGCACATGCGCACGGTGGCGGCGCCGACGTTCTCGGCTGATCTGCTGGTGTTTGAAGTAAAAGGCCTGGGCTTCTTCGGGTCCAACGACATCCTTCACGCAAAGGTGGAGACGACGTCGTCGCATGCGCAGCAGTGCGTTCTCCTCTGCTATTGTTCTCTCGTCTTTAATCGGCTTGCTGATTGAGTTTTGTTCCACTCTGTAGCATGGCGCTTGTGGCGGAGTCGCTCTATAATGCCTTCAAGGCTGCGGGCCTTGCACCACATCCACTCAGGCTACCGTACACACCCCACGTGACGATCTGGAAGGCCACCAAGTATTTCGGTCATATCAACAGGGTGAACAAGCAACGCGGACGGCGGGGCTATCTGCAAGATACGCTGTACAACGATCTCGTTCAGAACGAGACGGAGCTGCTGACGGGCCACTTCGGCTTTGTGAGGCCCGTGTCCGTGGAGCTGCTCCACATGCGTGAGAAGGAGCCCGATGGTACGTCAACACCACAAAGGATTTCCCTTCACCGCATCACGCTAACCGATATCTCGGGGCGTTGCTTGTGAATAGGCTACTACCAATCGTACGGAAGCGCGAGTTTGTTGGTAACGACGCCGCCCGATGAACCCACAGAAGCGGCAATTGAGGACGAAGCAGCCAATCTCACCGCGATGGAGTAGCTCCAGGAGGCGTGTCCATGAAGCAGTACACTTCTCTCTTCTCCCTCTCCATCACGCGACGGATAATGCGTGGAAGGAGCGCCTCGACCCTGCCGCCGCAACACGCCATCCCACGTCATGAATTGACTCAAGGAAAGCCAGACTGATCCGGATTTCCGTACCCATCTGGTCAGGCGAGGGGTGCGAAGAGATACGGCCACTTCGGATTGGCTAAAACAACCGTAAATTAGATATTCATCCAATCAAATCAGTTAAATCATTCAAATTCGAAGCGGCTCTATTTCGCGTAAGGGGCCACTGATGAAAGTAGGTACAGTACTCTCTTGGGTCCCAAGTGACTGTGGCCGGCACCCACATCCCTTTCACGAGGAAGAGAGACAACAACCCCCACAAAGGTGAGAAGATGACCGAAAATGGTCGACAGGTTTGCGCGCTGCGTATGCGGCTCTTTGCATGCCGAGCGACTGCACGATGCAATCGTGAAGCGTGGAGATGCATGCAGCAGCGTTTACCCGTTTTTACAGCTCGAAACCACCGCATGATGCCCTCAAAATGTGACGAAGTGCTGAACCCGTTTCGTGTGTGATAGTCACCACCGACACCTACGAATCAAAAATGGACAAGGGCGCTGCCGACAAGGATCTTGACAACCTCATCTTCAGCGATAACAAGGCGCCAGGTGCGCCAACCGCTGTGCGTCACTCGTCGACCGATGAGGGCGAGCAGCAGCCGGTCCAGAACAACGAGGAGGAGGCGAACGGCGGCCGCAAGTCGATGAAGTTTGACCGTGCGTCCATTGTGAACGTGCTGCCTGTCGACAAGCTCAAGAACGGCGCGAACACCGCGTCCAAGTATGTCTCCACGAATCATTGGTTGTCATTCTGGTGGTGCTGAAGTGCTCACTCGACGTCGTGCCTGTAGGGTGTTTGGCCAGACGTTCTCGACGCTCAAGGAGAAGTCCTCTGCCGCGTACGAGACCGCCAAGTCCTCGAAGGCTGGTACGGCGATTGCCAGCGGCTTGAGCTCGGCGGCTGCCGCTGGCTCGGAGCAGATTAGCAAGGTCAAGGACACGGAGGCGTACAAGAAGGCGGCATCCACCGCCAGTTCGGCGGTCGAGAAGGGCTCGGTCGTGGCCTCGATTGCGGCTGAGAAGGTGCGCCTATACCGCTGTTGCTACCAATGATGTACCCAGCGGACTGATGGATCACTTTGTGTGTGTACAGGCCAAGGCGACGGCGACCGTGGGTCTGGCGACCGCGTCGGTGGGTCTTGAGAAGGCCAAGTCGGGCGCGGCCAGCGGCATTGAGACCATCAAGTCCAAGGTCGGGTCGTCCGACAAGAAGGACTAAATCACCATCGTCCTCCACGTAGCCTCCCCGATAGTAGTCGCATACACCCTCTGCATGTTTGCCCCCCTTTGATTTTCCCTCCTCAGGTGGCGATGGACCTGGTCCAGACCGCCTGTCCTCGTGCGTGCAGTACCGACCGATTTCGTGTGATAAAAAGCAAACATGACGTACGAGAGAAACCGCAGTGTAGAACTCTATTACTTCTTCCGCCTCGCGTGCTGCCTGCGGCACTGTCTTTCTCCCTTCCGCGAGCAACGTCTCCCTCCATGTTGGCAGCCATTTCCCCTCCTTCCCTTCGAATCGACCACAGGAACCAGTTTCCAAACCAGGTGTCTGTACCACCCAAGGTCGGTAGAACGAGTGTATTGACCTTGGTTGAATGCTGGCTAACTGTTCTCGAAGCGCGTGTCTACGGGCTTCGCCAACAACACTGAAAAACCTCGCACCCTATGGCCCAAAACCTAATGTTGCCTTATTTTACCGGAGCGACGCCAGCAGGCAGCAGCTCTTCACGCCAACATTCGGACTTTCGGACTAAATCTCCAAATCGCAGGACAGGCTACCAGGACTATCGAGTACCTATGGCGACGATGGCGGCGGCCTCCCCGCGACTCACCTACACGGCTGAACCAAGCGCCGCTACTGTCGTCGGGTTCCCGACACAGGCGCCACCGCTGCGACCCACCCCCGCGACGCTCGCTCAGGCCCCCACCCCGACTCCACCCACAGTTGCTGGACACCTCGGCACCTCCGGTCAGAAGCTGGGACCAGGACGCATGGCAACAACCCAACAACGCCACTCCAACGAGAACGAACCCGCGGGTCCAGTTGTATACAACGGAGAACGGGTTCGACCCGAACCCGTTTTCGACCAAAGCCCGGGGACCCGTCGCAGTGGCCGCCAACCCAAGAAGCGTAGTGAACCGGTCCAATTGGACTTTGACTTCACCGGTCTAAACCGCCGGGAGCAAAAGATGTTGAAGTTGGCACTCGCCAAGTCGGTCGTGGAGACCAAGCTGGAGAAGGCGACGTCCTGCCCGCAGGCACGCGTATTCTACCCAACGTTGGAGGAGTTTGCGTCGCCCATGGCGTACATCTCCAGGTACGGTCGCATTGGTGTTGTTACCACGAGTCCATCCACGTAGGTCTCACTTTCTATCCATCGTTGTAGCATCCAAGCCGAGGCGGAGAAGACGGGTATCTGCAAAGTGGTTCCTCCTGTTGGTTGGAAGCCGCCGGTTGCCATCGATCTGGACGACCCGACGCTGCTCTTCGGGACGCGTCTCCAGAACATCCACAAGCTCCAGGAAGGAGTGGACTATGACGACGGCCGCACACACAACTTCCGCTCCTACCAGGCCCACGCCGACGCGTTCCGCGACCAGTGGCTGCGACAGCGAGGCCTCGATCCCAAAACTGTGACCTCGGAGGAGATCGAACAGGAGTACTGGCGCATTGTCGAGAGTGGAGATCCCGTGGTCCAGGTCGAGTACGCCAACGATCTCGACACGACCCGCGTCGGCAGCGGCTTTCCTCGAGTCGCCGATCCTTTCAACACAGTCGCCAAAGGTGCGATCATCCTCGTGGTTCCATCACGAGTTCACGGGCGCTAACTGCGTGTGTTACATGTCTTCCATAGGCAAAGAAGTGGTGGACTTCAGTGACCCCAACTACTACCAGCACACGGCGTGGAACCTGAACAACTTGCCGTTCGCGCACGGCTCGCTCTTGCGGCATATGCACTCGAAGATCAACGGCATCAACGTGCCGTGGCTCTACTGCGGCATGCTCTTCGCGACGTTCTGCTGGCACACGGAAGATAACCACATGTACAGCGTCAACTACCAGCACATCGGTGCGAAGAAGCGTTGGTACGGTATTCCCTCCGTCCACTCGGAGGGATTCGAACGCGTGCTGAAGCAGCGTGTGCCCGAGCGGTTCCGGGAGTCGCCAGATCTTCTGTTCCACTTGACGACGATGGTGCCGCCGTCGGCCCTGCAGTCTCAAGGTGTGGAGGTGTTCACGCTCATCCAGGAGCCTGGAGATATCGTGCTCACGTTCCCGCGAGCGTATCACTCTGGGTACAGCGAAGGCTTCAACTGCAACGAGGCCAGCAACTTCGTGCTGCCGAGTTGGATCCAGTACAGTCGCGAGTCGATTGAGCGATACCGCGAAGTGGGGCGCAGCTCCATTTTCTCGCACGACCGCTTCATGTTCCACTTCGGATCGACGCAGAGCCTCGAAGAATACCGTGCTGAAGAGTGTGAGATGCTGCTGAAGGAGCTGCGGCTCATGTTCCAAGAGGAGCAACGCTACAAGAAAGAGCTGGAGTCGCTCGGATTGGAGCACGTGCTGGAGCTCTCGGCCGACGTGATGCTCGACGACAAGTCCATGGAGCTGGACGAAGTGCGCGAGTGCTTCTTGTGCAAGCACAATGTGTTCTTCTCGGGGGTCACTTGCACATGCAACCCCTCGATTCTGTCGTGCTTGCGGCACTCAAAGAGCATGTGCAAGTGTCCGATCGAAGACCGCACGCTGATCCAGTGGGTCAGCGCGGCGGAGATGCGGTACGCGATTCGAAGGGTCCAAGTGAAGATCCAAACGCTTCGACGACAAGAACACGACCACGAATCTGGTGAGGACGCGAAGCTCAAGGAAGAAGCCGTCGCCGTGAAGCACGAACACCTAGGCGACTCAAAGGGCGCCGTGCCCTCGGCGGTTGCGCACGACCCGTACGGCGTCATCGACCTCACGTAGGAGAGCAGGACAGTTTTGGTTTGAATACGCGTTTGTACGATTTTTGAACACGGTGTAGTATCTTCCGACTCAAGTAGTCCATCATTTCTTACGACGAGCGAGGAAGGCGTCGAACCCGAGGATGTCGTAGAACGTGCGATTCGCGTACGCCTTCGCTTCCTCGAGAGTGCTGTACAGCCACTCGATCTCCTCGTCACTCATCTGCGTCTTCGCCCACCACAGCGTGAAGCCGTAGGTCTCGGGTCCCTCGAGCAGCTTGCGGATGGCCTCCCACGAAGCACGGCAACTTGTCGCGCGAAGAGGGAAGGTGACCTGGAGATGCTCGTAAGGTCGAAGCACGTGGAGCATCTCGTCGACCATCTCTTGCGTGTAGGGGCGATGAATCTCTTCGTCCGTGGCGTTGCTTGTGGTCCAGCCGACGGACAACACGATCTTGTGGTCGTTTGGCCCGTCGACCGAGCCGAGCGCAGCGGCCGTGCGGAGAAATGTGCTCGCGTCGAATAGAATGTCGGTCGTGTTGGCTGGGCCCACGAGGATGTCGGCGTTCACGAACACGCCGCGTGGGAATGGGAAATTGGCGATAAACTTGCGCAGAGCATCGTACGACGCATCAAAGCCCCGAGAGCTCTTAAAATCAAGCTTCACGATCAGCGGAGTCACACCGACAGCCTCCCCAGCGCTCTTGAAGAGCTCAGCCAGTGCAGCCATCTCATCCAGGAACGTCTGCAGCGTGAGTTCGCTGTCCGTCTGAGGCGGATGGCCCATGACTGGAAGTTGCTGGCGCTCGGACCAAATGATGTCGGCTTCGATCGCGTTGACGTACGCCACGTCACGGAAGCCTCGAGCACTTGCTGCGTGGATCTCGCTCTTTACTTTCGCCAGCAGCTCCGTGGAGTTGACGGCGTGGTCCCATCGATACTCGAGCGGCGTCATCTCCTTCGACATGTTCGTGCTCCCCCCAATGTGGCCTGAAGATTCCGTTGGCACCTTGACGGATGAGCGGATCCGCTTCGTTTTTCAGCCAATCAACATCGCTGATTAGTGGACAGCACTGAACGGGCATGCTGGCTGCCACCTTCAAGTTGCTTTGAACGCCACAAAAGACTCGCTGCTTGAGTGGCCCACCCACCCACAACATCACCTCACCACTGATCTCTGTTTGATGTTCCTTTTCCTCCATTCGTCTCGGACTCGCGTTTGGATTTCCAACGGCCTTCCGCCCGTTGAGGCTGAACCACCAGCAAGGATACTGTAGCGGGGACATCAGAACCGTTCGAGGCGCGTGGTCGCGGCGGAGATAGCACCAGCGACTGCATTCTCAAAATACCTCCACACACAAGATACTCGTCCATCCCTCGCAGCCCTGGAACTCGTCATCTCCTGATGCTGCCGTCGGTACAGTATCAGTGTGGATACCACCACCGGAGCCCATTCCTGACGAGTGCCTCCGAAAATAACCGTGACTTTTCGCAGGATCCGCTTTCCGTCAGCCAATCAGAACGCGTTGATATCAAATATCAACCAATCAGCAGATTGAACTTGGATCGTCAATCAATGCGTGCTGTTGGGTTATTTTCCCCCTTCTCGCATCGGGCGCTTCGATCTTTTTGTGGAAGGATCAATAACGTTTGGATGTATACTTTGGCCAAGTCATGAGCCGGTGGGGACTTGGCAGTTGGGACGACGCGCCAACTCTTTTTGCAGCTGCAGCAAATGACCAGACAACGGGGCTACCCACTTTAAATTCCTCAACGGGCGGCTCGATCTGCAGCGCGTGAATAAGCTCGACCGCGCCACCAGCCATCAATCAGTCCATCCGCGCGCCCCCAACATCAATCACAGCGTCAGTTCGAGGTGCTGATCATGATGGCGCCCATGGCGGCGAGTGGTCCACTCGCGGGGAAGAGCCGCAAGGAGCGCAAGCCCGTGTGCAAGTGGACGGAGCGCGAGGACCAGCTCATGATGAAGCTGGTGCAGAAGTACGGCACGCGCCACTGGACGATTATCGGGACGAAGCTGCCCGGCCGCAACGGCAAACAGTGTCGAGAACGGTGAGTGGATCAGTGAAGTGGGATCCAGTTGACATGGGTACAGACTCTGACGATCTGTTGTAGATGGCACAACCAGCTCGACCCAGCGATTCGCAAGGACCCGTGGTCGGAAGCAGAGGAGCGCGTGCTGAAAGAGTCGCATGAGAAGTATGGCAACAAGTGGGCGGAGATCGCGAAGATGCTGCCCGGACGGACGGACAACGCCATCAAGAACCACTGGAATTCCAGCAAGCGCCGGTTGAAGCGCAGTGCGTTCTCGTCGTCATCAGACATGGAGGATGATTCGTTGCCAGCTCGCAAGCGCCGGTGCAGTAGTGTGACAAGCTCGTCAAGTGGCGACGATTCCGCGTCGGAAATTACGCCAGAGGACGTCAAGGCCAATATTTTCATCACACCAGAGCCTGCAAAGGCAGCAGAGAGACCGAAATACCTGTCGTCGCGCAGCCCGCATAATATCGCGACGTCCATCGCGGTTTCGCATCCGTCTAGCCAAGGGCTCACGATCTCGGCAAGTGGCGCCACTTGCTGGACCCCCGATCAGCAGGCGATACTCATGCCAGCGGGTGCGCCGTTCTCGTGGAGCATTGCCAACCCAGCAATGCCATGGCTTTCGGGGTCGCAAACGATTGGCTTGGTGTCAACGGGGCCAGCGTTGATGCATCCTCCGAAGATCGAGCCAGCTGAACCAAAGACAAGTCATGAGCGCGTCGTCGGTAAACGGCTCCGAGAACTTCAGGAAGTCGCGACTGGCTCCAACAGTAAGCCCTCGACTAACGAGTCAGACCCACGGCTTCAGCTACTTGCGGACGCGGCATTGCTCCAGTCCTTCTGCCGAGCATGAGCGAAAGGCTGAAGGCCTCTACTCGCTACTTCGCCATCCGCAGAGCACTCGGACAGGTGCCCTCAAGCTCGAAAAAGATCCTTGCTTCCGTGGTAGTGCACCCCAGGCAGGGATCCGTCTCCAGTCGGAACGTCAACAGGATCCCAAGGTCCACACCTCCATTCTGCACATGCCCCAGCACGGGGGCAATCCATATTTATGTGTAGGCTGAGTTCAATCGATAATCAAAGCTTCATCACTCAAGTCCAAGTCGAAGTGCATGATGCACTTCAACAGTGAGAGT
>JAADXN010001166.1:0-10458 GCA_023337875.1 Pythium apleroticum | reverse complement strand
GCCTACATCGCGACTCTTCTCGCCCACGACTTCGCCCATTGGCGGGTCGGGCATTTAGCTAACGCACGATAGCTTCCTACCTAGGGCTCAGCCCGGTTCTTGGACTCTAAAAGAGTAGTTCAATAAGACCTCATTTCATCATCAGCAGCACAACGGGATAGGTCCTGAAATTTGCGTCCAGCAAAAGCCCGACCTTCGTAGAACATGTTGTCGCGATGCAAATAAGCGCACGCATATCGCCAAGCAACAGCGCGACACATGTCCAGTGGATGAAGCTGAGAAAGCCGACGAACAGCAAGTCGGGTGTGCGCACAAGCAGCTTGAGCAGGTCGAGCGAGAGGAAGAGCATCGTACACACGAGTGGAAGCAACGCAGCGAATACGAGTACGGAGACAACGTATCGGAAGCCGGATGGGGGCAAAACGATCTGCAAGATGAAGCAGACGGATGCGATGCGGTGGACGATCGCGAAGTACTTGTAGTGGGTCCTCATCACCCAATAGATGCGCGCCTGCCCCTGCGCACTGAACTTCTCCGCGAGCGTGTTTGTGAGATCGATCGACGGCAGCGGCTCCACCGGTTGAAGCTCGTACATCCAACACGATGGAGGCTTCGTCGGGGCCTTCGGATCGGGATGCGGAAGGACGGACACGACGCGAGTGATGCTGCCCGAGCGGAGAGCGCTCATCGTCCTCGTCCACCATCGGCTGTCGCGTCTCTTGATTGAATCTTTTGGCTGACCGTCCATTTCTGTACCAAGTGAAGCGCTAGGTGAAGCGAGCACGTTAGTGACGCGATAGAACCACTGCGCCTCGTCCAATTCCAGCGCGTTTGCCTGGTGAGAGTTGACATCAGCCCACCTGAAAATAACTCAGCTCATTTCACAAAACAAGGTGATATAGAAGAGTGTGTGACAAAATGAGGTGGAATGATTCGGAATGAAGTACTTCTATACGAATTGTCACAAGGCACTCCATTCACAACCGCAACGTCAGTCAAACCGAACCCGCCCAACGCTACGAAGCCTCTCGAACTGCCGTGAATATGTCGCTGCTGCTCGCTCGCTCGCTACGCCGTGGGCTGCGCACGCCTCTGGTGTCCACCGCTGCGTCTCGGTATCTGTCCAACACGGCGGCGGCGTTCGCCGTCGTCCACGACAGCGGTCTGCCCGACCTCGTGATCACGCCCATCGCCGCCAAGGTGCGTCCATCAATCACCCACAATTGGCCGTCCCACCAGGATTGATTGATTGATCCGATCACCATTGATGCTTGAGCAGAAGCTGGCGGAGGCCGCGAAGAAGCAGAACACACCGGAGCTCATGCTGCGAGTAGCTGTGGAGGGCGGCGGCTGCTCGGGCTTCAAGTACGTCTACGAGTTCGAGAAAAACGCGCCCAACGGCGACGAGGACATGTACGCGTCACGGTCTCCGCTATTTGTTTTGATATTGTTGAGAAAGGCGGCACTAACAGAAGGTGGGGGTTGGCTGTATTTGATTAGCGTGTTTGAGCAGCACGGCGGCAAGGTCGTCGTGGACAAGGAATCGCTCGAGTTCATCCGCGGCAGCACGGTCGACTTCGAGCAGGAGATGATCCGCAGCGCGTTCGTCGTGATCAACAACCCGAACGCCGCCACGGGCTGCGGCTGCGGCACGTCGTTCGACCTCAAGGACTGAGCGTCGTCGTCGTTGTCGTCTACAGTATCCCTTTTGTAATACAGCCACACTCCAACTCCCCGCCTGCGATACTTACTCCCACATGACGAGACAGCCATTCTTGTCGCACGAGGCCACGCCCTGGCCGTCGGGACGCCACACGCAGCTCGCGATCGCGCCCTGGTGGCCGATACTCAGCTCCTTCTCGAGCTTGCCCGTCAGCGCGCTCCATACAAACACCGAGCCGGACGTGCTGCCGGCAGCCGCGTACACGCCGTCGGGGCTCAGCGACGCCTTACACCAGTCGAAGCCCACTTGGTATCCGCTGTGCTGCATCGTGACGACGCTTTCGAACGTGCGCGTGTCGATCACACGCAGCGTGTTGTCTCGGGAGTTGGTCAGCACGTTGTTGCCGTCGCGGGAGAAGCTCACGGACGTGACCTGGTCGCTGTGGAGATCCTTGACCTCCTGGGCCAAGTGCTTCGACCGCGAGTCCCAGAACCGCACGACGCCGTCGTGGTGCGCACTGGCGAACTGGCCGCCGATCGCCATGGCGATGTCGTTGCAGCTCGAGCGGCAGTTGATCGACTGCACGCTGATGCCTCGGTGGATGTCCCACACTCGCATGGACCGGTCCGAGGACCCCGTGACCACTTCGTTCTGCGAAAGCGGCGAGAACTCGGCCGCCAGCACCTTGCCCTTGTGGCCCGTGAGCGTTTGGAACACTCGGCCCGTACCCACACGCCACACGAAGCACTTGCGGTCCGACCCCGTGCCCAGCACCATCTCGCCGTCCTCCGACACTCGCACGCAGAGCAGCGGGTGAGCTGTCCCGACACCTCGGTACTCGCCCATCGCACGGCACGAGGACGCGTCCCAGGCCCGCACTGTGCCATCGCTGGAGCCGCTGAACAGGATCTTGCCGGACGCGTTGAAACAGACCGAGTTGACTTCTGTCGCGTGGGCTCGGATGGAATGCGAGACCCGCGAGACGACCCGCGACATGACCTTGACCGCCGAGTCGACGAACAACCGGCTCACACTCTCGGCCATCTCCTGGCTCGCCATGTTGCCGCCTGTACGGCTCGTCCGTCGACTGGCTGGCACGAGCGTGTCCGGGGGCTCGTTGCTGGACAGCCACTCGGCCATGATCATGTTCTTCCGCAGAAGCTGCTCCTCCAGCTCCCGAATGCGCGTGAGCAGCGACTCGTTGTCGGCCTCCGTCTTCTCCAGCAACGCCTTGTGGCGCGCGAGCTCTTCGCGCACGAGCTGCAGCGCCTCGTTGAGCTCCTTCATGGCGCTGTCCTTCTCTTCGTGAAGCAGCATCTCCTCCTGGAGCCGCTTCGTGAACAGCTCAATCTGCGACTCCCAGTGCTGCCGCGCCTGCAGCAGCTCCTTGCTCTCGTTCACGAGCTGCAACTGGCTGCCGGCATAGCGTGCGAGCTGTGCGTTCTTCTCACTCAGTTCCTTCTCGAGCTGCTGGATCGTACTCAGGTACTTCTGGGCCACACTGTCCGTGTCATTGTGGTCGCCCCGCGTCGAGCCAAACGCCGTGCTGGCGGAGAGACTGGAGACCGACTGTTGCATCGCATTGCTGCGGAACAGCAGCTGCTGGTACGCGTCCACGAGCTCCACGAAGCAGTCGGTCTCACGCGCATTGCGGGCGTCCAGAAGCCGCAGCGCGTCGCCGGTGAGCCACTTCGTATCAGCCATTTTCACTTCCTGGGTGGGTTCTCTTTTCATCGGAAGAAAGAGGGTGGGGCTTGAAGCCTCGTTAAGTGCGGTATTGGATGCGTACTTAGTGTGCGGAGCTGATCCCCTCACAGAATAGATATGGCTACACTTTGACGGTCTCAGTGGAAGGCCGTGGGGAACCGCTCGCGCAGTTCGTTGGCGATGGCGGCGGCCTGGAGACGCGGCTGCTGGAGGATGGAGGTGATGTCCACGTCGGTCAGGGGCTCAGCGTAAGCGTCCAGCACGTATCTGCTCAGTGAAAGAACCCTGTGTCAGTCGCTATCAAATCCTAGTCGAAAGAGTGAAGGATCGTACCTGGCCTGGACGGGAATTTGGGTGGCGGTGGCATCAGTTGGAGAAGCGAGAACAGTGTTGCCGTACAGCTCTGCGAACAGCGCCCAGACCATGGGCGTGACGCAGCGGTAGTCTTTCATCAGCTGCAGGCCAGCGCGTGGGGCGTCTGGACGGCCAGGCGCGAGTCCGCTGACGCGCTCCTTCCAGTTGGGTTCCAGCAGCGTGTAGTTGGTGATCGGGCCTGGGCTCACGCCGCCCTTGGCGGTGAACTCGATCCACTTCATCATCCAGTTCGTGTCGATCAGGAACCAGCACTCGTGGCGCTTGATACTGGTCTTGTCATACTTGAGCACGTTCGCGAGTTCCATCTTGCGGCGTTTGTCCAGGTCACCCAGTCGCTCAAACGCTGCCGCTCGCTCCTTGGCTGTCATCACACGAGGCGCTCCATCATCGTCTTGAGGAGCTGGCAGGTCAAATACAAGCTCACGTTCAAATCCAGCGAGAGCGCCGAGACGCGCACGGATCTCGTCGAGTGTGAGGTGCGTGACGCTGGAGCCATTGATCGCGACGAGCACAGAGCCTGGCGGGATGTCTCCACGACGCTCCAGCTCCCCAACGTAGCCATCCGCGAGTGGTAGGAAGCCGAGCACGACCGCGCGATCCGGGATGTCGCCGTCGAGGTTCAAGCCGATTGGTCCTGGCGGGATCTTGGCGGCTAGTTTGTTGGAGAATTGCGAACTTCGTGGGGACGAGGCCAGCGCTGGGGATCGCACGTCGGCAGCGACCGGAGACTGGTGGCTCTCGAAATTCACTGCCTTTGGCGTGTCCTGCGTAGCGGTGGTGGCTGTTGGGGTCACAGGAGCCGTCTCTGGCTGTGGGGCCGCTCCAAATCCGGACAAAGCCATCACGCTGCCGGCGATATGCGACGGCGAGAGCATGCTCTTGAAGTTCCACGACCGCTTGCTGTCGTCGGCGCCGCCCTTCTCCTTGTACGAGCTTTTGTCCATTCCCTTGAGCAGCACACGCTGATCCGTATCACTCACAACCGAGTTCGACAGCACTCCACTGGCCTCCGACGCATCCAGAGACCGCAGAGGGGGCACGCGGAACCGCAGCGTGCGCACTTGGTGGCTGGTGTCGCGCAGCACGCGACCCACTTCCTGCAGCGTGAGCTTGTGCTCGAGCAGATCCATGTCGTTCACAGCGATCAGCACGCTTCCGGGGACCACGCGGCCGTCCAGTTCCACTGCGCCCTTGGCTCCATCGTTCGAAATCTGCGCAAAGTCCTCCAGCACCGCCGCGTCCGGGTAGTGGCCGTCGAGTAAAATACCGAGAGGCCCCGGTGCCGCCGTGACGTCGAAGGTGTCCCACTCGGAGATGTCCATGCCGGCGACGAGGCTCGGAAGCGCGTCGGAGGCGAGCGACGGAGGCTTGGCGCCCTTGGGCGACGTGAAGCTCGTGAACATGGAGCCTCGTGGCATCACTGGCTGCATCATCGTGCTGCAGAGACTCGAGATCGAGGAATGAGGAGCGTCACACAGCTGCACCTGCCTTCCACCGACGTTGACGTTCCTGAGGTACAGAAATCCATCTATTTTCTGCCACGAGGATAAGGATGCAGCCTCAGAAACAGCGAGCACGATCTCTCGGGCTCTATTTTCACACCTTCTTGTCCTTCCTTATGCAAAATCTACACAAATCTCGCACGAAATCATCCGCCTCCTACATGTACGTATCCATCGTCACGGTTGTATCCATCATGCAACTTACTGCGTGCCCGTTGGGGCTGGTGGTGGCGCCGTGCCGTCGATTCGGAGCGAGCCGCTGCTGGCCGAGCTCAGCACCTTGGCCAGCGAGATGGTGGCCTTGACAGTGTTCACGGCCGACTTGAAGCGGCGGCGCGCGTTGAACTTGCGCAGCTCCTCGAGCGCCGTCGTGAGCGGCGCGTTGCTCACGTTCTCGCCGACGATCCACTTGTGCTGCAGCAGTTGCGTGGCCGTCCAGCGCTTGGCGGGGTCCACCACGAGCATGTTGGTGATGAGGTCCTTGGCGTCGTCCGAGACTTCGTCCCAGTACGGAGAGTCGAACGCGAAGCGACCCGTCTTGATGATACGGAACAGCATCGCCTGGTTGTCGTGGTGGAACGGCGGGTAGCCACAGAGCAGGATGTACGTGATGACACCGATGCTCCAAATGTCCACCGCCGTGCCGTACGGCGTCTGCGAGAGGATTTCTGGCGCCACGTAGCCCGGCGTGCCGCACGTCGTCACAAGGCCGCCGCTTTCGTCGACCTTCTTCGCGAAGCCAAAGTCCGCCAATTTGATGTTGGCGTCGTCGTCCTTCGAGGTGAGCAGCAGGTTCTCCGGCTTGAGGTCGCGGTGCGCGACGTTGCGGTCGTGGCAGTACTTGATGGTCTCGAGCAGGATCTTGACGAGGTCGCGCGCCTCCTTCTCACTGTAAAAGTTCTTCTCCACGATACGGTCGAAGAGCTCGCCACCGGCCACGAGCTCCGTCACGAGGTAGTACGTCGACTCCTCCAGGTACACGGCGTAGAGACGCATGATGTTCGGGTGCTGCATCTCCTTGAGGATCTCGACCTCCTGGTTGAAGCCCTCGATGTCCTCCTCGCTCAGACCGGCGATCTGCATGGCCTTGACGGCGTACTTGTTGTTGGTCTTCTTGTTGGTGGCCTCGTAGACCGTCGAGAACGCGCCCGAGCCGAGCTCTTTGCCGAACGTGTACTCGTCCTTGACGTGGCGGTCCGTGTAGATGACCGTGCTGCGCTTGGTGCTGAGCTGCAGCGCCTTGGTGAGCGAGATCGTGGCCTGCACGGTGCTCACAGCCGCGCGGAAGCGGCGACGCGCGTTGAACTTGCGCAGCTCCACGAGCGTCGACGTGAGCGGCACGTTCGCGACCTCTTCTCCGGCGATCCACTTGTGGGCCAGCAACTGGTCGGCCGACCAGCGCAGCTTCGGGTCCACGATCAGCATCTTGGAGATGAGGTCCTTGGCGTCGGCGCTGATGTCGTCCCACCACGGCGAGTCGAACACGAACGTGCCGGCCTTGATCTTGCGGAACAGCGCGGTCTGGCTCTCGTCGTGGAACGGCGGGTACCCGCACAGCAAGATGTACGTGATGATGCCAATGCTCCAGATATCCACGGCCTTGCCGTACGGCTTGCTCTGCAGGATCTCCGGCGCCACGTAGCCCGGCGTGCCGCAGGCTGTGGCCAAGCCGTCGCCGTCCACCTTCTTCGCGAAGCCAAAGTCGGCGATCTTGATGTTGGCGTCGTCGTCCTTGGACGTCATGAGCAGGTTCTCGGGCTTCAAGTCGCGGTGGACGACGTTCTGGTCGTGGCAGTACTTGATGGTCTGCAGCAGGATCTTGACCAGGTCGCGCGCCTCGCGCTCGCTGTAGAAGTTCTTCTCGACGATGCGGTCGAAGAGCTCGCCGCCGCTCACGAGCTCCGTGACCAGGTAGAAGTAGTTGGCCTCCGTGAACACGTCGTACAGCGCCATGATGTGCGGGTGCTGCATCTGCTGCAGGATCTCCACCTCAATGGCCAGCGCGTCCAGGTCCTCCTGCGTCAGCTCGGCGCGCTTGATGCACTTGACCGCAAACTTCTTGCCGCTCTGCTTGTGGGTGGCCTCGCGGACCACGGAGAACGACCCGGACCCGAGCTCCTTGCCCAGTGAGTACTCCTGCGCGAACGTGCGGGTCGGGTTGGTCTGCAGGCGGTTCACGGGCACGTTGAAGCGCACGACGCGCTCGGCCTGGTTGGTCTCGAGCAGCAGCGCACGCACGCGCGCGAACGAGAGATCGCCGCGCGAGAAGTCGTGCTCGTTCACGCTCAGGAGCTGGCTGCCCGTGGAGATCTTACCGCTGGCCTCGATCACGCCGCGCTGGCCGTTGGCGCCCGTGGGCGCGAAGCCGTCCACGACCACTTTCTTCTCGCGCTCCGTGATGAGGATGCCCAGCGGACCCGCAGGCACGCGCAGCTCCACGAGCGCGAACACCTCGGGCATACTCAGCGTCGGGGCGGCCATAGTCGTCGGATTCGTTGGCGATTTGTTGGCGTTGGCGATTTGTTGGGGTTTGTTCCCGTTGGCGCTCACAAGGGGCTTACGTGACGCCAGAAGGGGGCCGATCAACTGACTGATTTCTCCAGGAAAAAGTTGGATGTTGGGACTGGAGGGAGGATTCATTTGCTGATAGAAAAATCAAATTCACACACGTCGCAGGATTGCGAATCAGGGTAGAAACGATAGAAGACCACCAACACATTTCTATACGATCGTAAAGCGACCGTGTTTTGAACTCAGGCGACAAACCGCTGCATGCTTTGGGAATGAAACGAAGTGTAGCCATCTTGCCAATCGCTATTTCCAGACGCAGCATTGCGCCTGTCCCGACGACTGTTTGCAAATTGTAGTCAACGGGAAGGCGTCGCGTTTGACTACAGCAATGGCGCGCCTTGGACCATCGAAAGCCGCGGTCGCAGTCGTGCCGAGCCTTGCAGCGAGCGAGAGCCATCGCGCACTGAGCCCAACCGCCTCCGCAACCTCACTCACCCCAAGCGTCCACCGCCAGGCGAGTGACCTGGCAACGACTGTCCAGCAAGAACCGACGAAATGGTTTTACCAGCTTCAAGTCTCGAAGCCGCTGCCTTCCATCGACCTGTCGCGCACACTTGCCGACCAGTGCAGTCCCGAGTGGCGAGCACGGATCATGGCGTTCATGTCAAGCTACTACAAGTGCGTCGCGATCATCCACCGTGTGGCCTCCATGCTCTACTTCTTGTTGCTGATTTTGCCGCCGTGTTGGCCGCGTCACGCGATCACCTTCCTCGTCTTCTTCTCCATATTCACGCTCACGTGCACATCGCTCTTCCTCTCGCTCGATATCCTCAAGATGCTGCTTCGCACACCGGACGTGCTGTTTGTCACATTTCTCAACTTCCTCAACTGGGGCTGCCTCGCGTTTATGCTTGGTGACTTGCGCGCTATCGTGTGCTTCCCGTCGCTTTATGCAACGCAAGTGGGGATCTTCATGGACGCCAACTTCCGCACGTATCCCACGGTTCTTCGCTCGATCGTCGCCTCCATTCCAGCGGTTCTCTCCGTCGCACTGTGCTGCGCTCTTGACCAAGTCCACAATCCGAGCTTACGCGTCGTCCGCATCGCCAAACGATCGATATCGCTCGCCAATATTATCACCTACACATCCATGACGATATCCATCTTCATGGCCAACAAGGCATACCACAAATACAAGGGATCCCACACCAGCTTCCCCGGCTTTCACGCCATCCAGTGCGTGATGCTGCGCGCAAAGATGAAGCTGTCGGCCTTTCGTAGTCCAACGAGGCAGAGGCAACCTGCCGGCTTGATTGCTGCAGACGTGATAAACGCCCCGCACCTCCAGCGCTTGCGGCTATCTCGATCTGCCACCTGCAGAATCGACGCTTCGGCATGCTTCATCCCATGGATCCGGCCGCATGACATCGCAACACCCCTCTCGTTGGCGTACGCGGTGCCGTTGTACATCACATGGCTGACTGGGTTTGTCGCAATGGCAACCCACAACCTCCGGAACCTTCTACTGAACGAGCCTGGCGCTGTCATGGACCTCGCCAGCAGCATCGGGTTCGCGAGCTCGCTCACGTTTTGTTGTGTGGTGGTGATGCATTGCCAACAAGACCTCGTGCACCGGCTCATGACCAACTTTGACTTCGTCTTCGCATCGATTCAAGTCATTGTCGCAGCAGTCTGTATGGCAGATATGAACAACTGGAGAGGCTCGGCTTGCATCAGCGTCTTCTCGTGGATGACGTGGTTCTTGTGGATGCTCATCCTGGACGCCATCACACCGGTCATGCGACGGAGACTCCGCTTCCACAGCAAGCTCGTCCTCCCAGTGCAATTCGCGCTTCTGACCAATACTGCGTGGATGCTCGCGCACGTCTTCGTTAGCAACGCCACTGGTAAGAAGAACCGCGTGCTGTTCCAGTGCCGTTTCTCGGCGAACCAAAACTACCGTCTCACGACAGTCAGCATTTTGGTCGAACGCCTTGTGACGATCCTCGGCTGGTGCGGCTCGCGGATTATTGCCCACATGCTCTTCGCCGCCGACGACGAGCTGCTCTTCCTCCGTGGAATGGTCGAGTACATGAGTCCCTTCGAGACCTTCCCACCGAAAGCTCCAAGCGTATGGACGTCCTTCAAGCGCCACAAAAATAGGCTAGCTTAGCCTGCTGTGCGTGTTCTTAAGTCAGTAGTAAGGAGTGATGGTGTACACATGCGTACTTAGCCAAAGTGCGAACTTACTGAGGTTGCCATGAAGAAGTCGACGAAGGAAAGCAAGATGGCGAAATGCAGGGGAAACATGGCGTCGAATATGGCGATTCCTAGGCGTCTGGATGGATGTATGGCAGGTCTACTGCTCTGTATCGTCTAGTGCAGGCGTGTTCTTCGTGCTTTTGCGTGGGAACATGCAGTACGGGCTCTCGTATTCGAGCAAACCGCGGATCAAGTTCAACTCGTCGTGTCCGCGAGTCAACAACACGAACGCTTGGCGTGACGACCAGAGCGCGATGGTGGCCACGCGGCCCAGAAGCACAGAGCGCGTGGTGATGTGAAGGGTGTGGGACGCGTTGAGCGCGATCGTGGCGATCACGCGGTTCCGCAGCCCGTAGTTTCGCTGGAAAATGACCTCGAAGGCGATGCTGACGCCGGCGACCATGGCGCCCCCGACGCCACACGCCGCGAATCTCCTGG
>JAADXN010001165.1:0-10460 GCA_023337875.1 Pythium apleroticum | reverse complement strand
GGGCGTATACAGTATACTATACTCGGATACCGTTTGCCATCGGACTGAGTTGAAGGGCTCTGACGAGAGAAGATGACGGCCGCGGCGCACGTGCGTCGGCAAGCGGCGGCGAACGAGCCGCTACTCACGCATATCTGGCGATGGGTGAAGAAGACACTCTGTAAGGTGTTGCCTATCTCTATGTCGTGATCTTAATTGTATTGACACTCTCCGTCGCGGGATGTAGGGCGTATCGTTCTGGGGCAGACCGAGTGGGATCAAATCTGCGGGCCGATGGCTGGTGCCGTGGATGAGCTCGTGCGAACGGTCAAGTTTCGTACGTCCCTTGCTCTTTCGAGCGCTCTTGTGAGCACGTGCAATGTCGTGTTTGATTTCGAAGGATTCGATGTACGTGCTTCAAATCTATGCAGGCTGGAAAGACAGCATTCATCACATGTGCGGAGCAGGTCAATGTCGTGGCGAAGGACATGATTCAGAGCGCTCGGATCAGCGAGAGCAAGCTCACGTAGGTTTGCTGCATGGCGATAGTGTGTGTGGCTTCGAACTAAACGGAGCGGTATCGAAACAGGGTCGTCTCGAATGTTCGAGCCTGTCTTCAGCGCAGCAACTTCGTCAACCGAGTCTATGCGCGTGTGCTTGGTTATAAGGACGAAGCCTACGACTCAGCCAACGCATGCCACGAGGTATGGGGCACTCCTTTTGCTGAACTGGGATGGGATCTGAACGGAACCGCTGTTGGGTCAGGCGATGCTGGAGGAGCTGTGGTCCAATTTGAAGCCTGATGTGCGCCGCACGGGTGGACGCATCACGAAGGAGTGGGGAGAGATCGGGTTCCAAGGCACGGACCCAAAATCTGATTTCCGTAGCATGGGAGTTTTGTCGCTCGTACAGCTTCTCTACTTCACGTCCAAGTACCCTGTTGAAGCTCAACAGTGCGTCCTCTGCCTGCTTCGCACTGGTTCGCTTCCTGTGAACTAACTTGATCGTTTGAAAAACTGCAGGGCGCTGGTCGAGTCGAACCACCCGACGCGCTGGTACCCATTTTCCGTGACGGGTATCAACATCACATCGTACGTCTGCTGGGAGTTACGGAAGGTCGGCGCGTATGATCGACTCATAATGGTTGTTTGCGGGTGACAGGTTCATCGTGGAACTGGTCCGTGAGCGATTGTTGGATGTGCAAGTCTACCGCCTCGCAGATACCACTGGCAACGCCGGCGAAGATTCACTGGTGGCTGGCGTGAACGGCGTCCACGAAGTGTATTGTACGTGCATGGGGGGATAAGTCGTCTTTTAGTATTTTGCAACTGACACACAAACTGTGGCTGTTCAGGCGAAATCTTCACGCGTTTCAACAAGCTCTGGGTCGACTCGAATCCTCGTGACGTGATGGCATTCCCAACCATCTTCCAGTCGCTCAAGGACACGATCCGAGGCGAATTGACGCAGCGGTCATTCAGGTACTGAGGAGGCCATTGTCATTCCCGTGACATGGCTACACGGTGGTTTGTATCACGCAAAGACAAACGTTAGGAACACATTTTCGTTGGTTGCCAACCACTTGGCTCTATTTCCACCAATCAAACGTCGAAATTCGGTTTTCTTGTGACTGGCACCACAGCCAAGTTCTTGCAAGCGATCACCAAGCGTCGACAAGCAGCAGCACCATGGGCCAGCCATCGAAGCCAAAGAAGGGATTGCACTCCAAGAAGAAGCAGTACAAGCGCGGACACGCCACCAAGTGCAGAGCGCGTGACATCGATCAGATCCAGGTTCGTTTCGTCATGACTTGATGAGCCAAACGCTCTGTGTAGAGGCTTACTCTTGCATCGTTTCCAGGATGACTTGACTCTCGAGAAACTCACGGGCAAGAACATGACGTTCACCATCGATGAAGATCTTCCTGGGTGAGTAGCACTAGTGCCAATGGCGATTTAAGATGCTTTGGGTGTGGAAGTGCTCACAACTCCCTTGCGTTGCGTTTCACAGTCTTGGTCAGTTCTACTGCACGCCGTGCGGTCGCCACTTCATCGACGCGAAGACGCGTGACATCCACATCGCGACGAAGGTCCACAAGCGACGGTATGTTCCCATGTATGGCGCATAGCGATTGCTTCAATGTAGGTGCTGACG
Source organism: Pythium apleroticum (assembly GCA_023337875.1). NCBI lineage: Eukaryota > Oomycota > Peronosporomycetes > Pythiales > Pythiaceae > Pythium > Pythium apleroticum. The sequence goes on along the minus strand of JAADXN010001165.1, from coordinate 8,327 downwards.
ATGGATGAACGGTTTTCCTTGTTGTAGAATGAAGGACGTCGCTCAGAAGCAGTACACGCAGAAGGAAGCCGACATGGCCGCGGGCCGATCGGTGGAGAAGTACGTCCCCGTGCGCGCCAAGGCGAGCGACATGGAGAATCTCTAGATAGAAATACTGTATCGTACGCACCCATATATCTCTTCATATTCGCTCCCTGTGCAGCTTTTCATGCGAGGGTTCAATGCGTAACCTCTTGGTTAGGTCGTGTAACCCACGCAGCGTAACCGAACTGGATCGTCAAAGCGACACAGCCGAATCGAGACACGACGGGCAAAATGGTGTGCGATAAGTGCGAGGAGAAGCTGTCGAAGCTCATCGTTCCGGACAAATGGACGGACGGCGCGCGCAACACCACTGGCGGCAAGGACGGCGGCCGCGCCGTGGGCAAAAACCGACTGGAGAAGCGCCACAGGCCGGGCAGGTACGCAACTGGAGCTGACGAGTTGACGACCTTGCCGCTAACAGGGTGGGTGCTGGCGCCCTCCTCACAGCCAAACACTAACGATTGCAATGTGTACTGTGTATGTATGAGCAGGTTCACTCCGTTAGCACGCGCTTGTAAGATCTGCAAGGCGAATGTTGGTGAGAAGGCGTACTACTGCAATCAATGCGCGTACAAGAAGGGTGAGTAGACGAGCTGGAGGCGTGTTGGAGGCACAAGACACAGACAAAGAGGATTAACGATGCGTTTGTGTACACTGTAGGTATATGTGCGATGTGCGGACGCCGCGTGCTCGACACGAAGGAGTTCAAGATGAGCAGCACATAGCGCGCTTGGGCGACGAGATGGTTCCCGTGTGTCTCACCATGAGACGCGCGGCAGGGAAGACTCTCGACGACAAAGCGTGCCACAGTTTCTTACGATACCTCTTTGTCGAGGTCTTGTCAACCAACGCCTCGTCCCTCGAAACGCTGGGCGTGACGCGCATCAAAGCACGGATGGTGACATGATAATGAAGCCTCATCTATTTATGTCGCCGTCGCCTGTCATTTGTCTTGTGGAAATTCTCGAGGTGTCGCCCAACACCCCTCTTGCCTCGCCTCGCCAGTTCCATGATTTCAAGTAGGCCGAGCGATCGACGTACTGCAACTGACCCCCTTCAGGATGACGATGAGCTGGCCCAGTTAGAGGTACGGCAGGCGTGCTCGCTACCTGGGCAGTGTGAATCAAACGCGGTGAGCTGAGGAGGCGATCTTAACCTGTAGCACGCGACGCCGGGACCATGGAATGACACAGCGACCGAAAGCTTTGGATCACCGAAGCGATTGGAGGTCAAGTTGCCGTCCAAAGAAGCACGAAAGGCGAACTCAAAAACTGTCAAGCCGAGAGCTTCAAATGGGGCCTTGCCGGTGCTTCCTCCGAACAATTACATCTCAACAAGCCCGCGGGGAAGTCCACGGGGACAACCGTCACCACGGCTACGTAAAGAGTCGTCTCCTGTTGCATCAGCCTACAACGAGCTCGTCGCGGAAACCCAGGCCATGGTAAGACGCTGTATCGACGAAGTTGACCACCGCCAAACTGTCATGACGTGATTTTGATTCGTGCAGGCGGAAGCCCGAGCCGTCAACATGCATCGCCGCCAGATGCAGGAACAGGCGCTTCTCATGGGGCTCGACCAGCTCTCCGCAGAACACGTCCAGGTGGAGAAAGAGTGTATTCGCTTCAGTGCACTCAAGAACGAAGTCGACATCTTCCAGCAGTACCTCGATCCATTCGTGTTCGAGATGAGGACGCCGCGCGAGCATGGTGTCAACTCGAGTGTGTACCGCCACTTCATGCGCATGCAGAGCATCCAGGACATGGGCATTCCGATCTACAGCCTCGGGGCCTACGAGCCAGAGCCCAACGACAAGATTTTGTTGCCTCGCACATTCGAGAGCTTCTACCGGCGGATTCGACGTCGTGACGCCGCGGACTTCATCGACTCGAGTCTCATCACGTGCCCACAGCCACGACGTCCAAAGAAACCCCAGCACGAGAGCGAATCCTAGACAGAGCGAAGACCGACGAAATCAAATGCAGGGCTTGAGGGGTTTTATTATCAGACACAAAAGGGAGTGGATAGCGAAGAAAACGAAGCACACGAAATCGCTAGAAAGATAAAAAGAGAATCTTCATCATCATCGATCGCGAAAGCGACGGAAGACCACACAAAGCTACCCACCCACGCTGCTGCGCGTGGACGAGAGTCTCTGCTCATCACGCCACCTTCTTCAAGCACTCGCCCATCGACTGCATCACTTCGTCCACCACCTCCAGCTTCCAGCGGTCGTTTGCCGGTTCCTTCTTGTCGGTTTGGCATCCTCCGCTTTCTTCGACATTCACTCTTGAGACAGTCGCGTATTGCTTGGTTGTGTGCGTGTTTCTAATGTTTTCTGTTTAAGTTGCCGGAAGCGGAAAGATGGTGGGGCAGCGATTCATCGGGGCGAGTGCGCGAGCGACAGCTTAGTAGCGCTGTCGGCTCAACGAGTTGGGGTCCACGCCCAACGCGTCACGGCTCGTTGCTGTTGCCACACGCGGAGCTGGGTAGCCAGGGTCGGCGACAAGGCGCTCGCCGGTGCGAACTCCAGAGCGGTACGAAGCCTGGGCCTGCATCTGGGCCTGAGGATCCATCTCCTTTGACTCTTCCCGGACGTACACGCGGCCCTGCGAGGCGATTGGTCGCGGGTCACGAGCAACCTCCTGGCGGGAGTCGACACGAGCGCTTCGCTCGCCAGTGTCGCCACTGGCTCCGCGTTCTCGTCGTCCGCTTCGCTGTGGTTACCAAGAAAAACATGCCGTCAGTATTTTGTCCAGTTTTAGCCACCCGCACGGCACCAAAAACTCACCAAGTTGAGGACGGTCCAGTCGAACATGGCGTCGAACTGGAAGCCCTTGCGGAAGAAGAGCTCCTTGAAGAGACGCTTGAGGTACGCGTAGTCCGGCTTGTCGTCGAAGCGAAGCGCGCGGCAGTACTCAAAGTACGCGCGGAACTCGGCTGGGTAGCCCTTGCAGAGCACTTCGATCGGAGTGTTCATCTTCTTCTCCATGATCTTCTCGTACTTCTGCTTCTTCGTGTTGGCCTTGAGGCCCTGCCATGGCAGACTGCCGCGGATGAAGTACATGAACACGTAGCCCAGCGACTCGAGATCGTCACGACGGCTCTGCTCAATGCCGACGTGGGTGTTGATGGACGCGTAACGCGCCGTACCCGTGAGGTTCTTGTTCTCTCGGTACGGGATATGCTGGTGGGTCTTCGGGTCGCGGTACTTCTTGGCGAGACCGAAATCGATGACGTGGCAGATCTGCGCGCGCTTGCCGAGGCCGATGAGGAAGTTGTCCGGCTTGACATCACGGTGGATGAAGTTCTTCGAGTGGCAGTACTCGAGGCGGCACAGCAGCTGGTCAGCGATCATGAGCACCGTCTTGAGCTGGAAGCGGCGGCCACAGTAATTGAACAGATCCTCAAGCGAAGGGCCGAGCAGGTCAATGACCATGACGTTGTACTCGCCCTCGACGCCGAACCATCTCAAGTTTGGCACGCCCACTGTTTGTTCACACACAGACAGACAAGTTGCATTAGTCATCGCCAGTCAGTCAAGAAAGACGCTTCGTCACAGTGACGTACATCCGCCGGCCAAGATCTTGTAGATCTTGGATTCGTAGAGCAGCTGCGGGTGCTTGCTCTTGACCGACTCGAGCTTGATCGCGACTTCCTCGCCCGAGGTCATGTTGGTGCCCAAGTAAATGTCACCGAACGAACCGCTGCCGATCTTGCGGCCGAGACGGAACTTCTTGCCGACACGCAGCTCCAACGAGCTCTCGCGTGGATGAGACATAGTGCACTGCAATCGAACACCATCACAAAGAGTGCATCGTCAGTCATGGCCGTCCCAACGTTTTCCGTCGTTCTTTCCCATGGGGAAATCAGGTTGCGGAAACACTGCCAGCGAGCGAGAAGGAGAGAGGGGGGCAAGCCAACGCGGCGCACCACTCCGCTGGAGCTGCATGCACCACTGCCTGCATGCCAGGGCCGCCTCCACGAGCCCATGGCGCGCATCCGGCCATTTCGTCGCTTTCCTTCTTTTTCTCGGCATTTCCAGCGGCTCTTTCCCCTCTCTCTCCTCTCCCACGAGGCCGTTCTCCCCCGCATTTGCGTGAGCACTCACCTAGCGTGTGTCTGTGTGGATGCCGGGGCTTGCTGCTGGCTGTCTGCGTGTGGCTGTCGCGTAGCTGGGCGTCGCGCGGCGTGCTCGTGCTTGATGCCTCGGTCTTCCTTCCTTCGTCCGCCGGCGTTCAGGTCCCAGCGACGGTCGAGTGTTTCTCGTTTCGCTCGGCAGGACACAGGACACGGGAGGGGGGAGGGGTGGGGGCAGCCTCGGGCCTTGACTGTAAAGGGGGAAGGGGGCCGCCGGCCACGCGGAAAAACCCAACTTTGACTTGGCGTTTGTATGCCAGGCGGGTGCTTGAGCTTGCGTCTGGGCTCCCCCCTCCCTCGTGAAAGGAGAGTGATGGTCATCAGCGCTGGCGACAGAGCTTCAGTGCAAAAACTCGTGTGGCCCACATAAAAGATAGATATAACCTTGTGACGTCGCGAAAACACCTTGATTTAGGGCATCAACCCGATGGCAGAAAAATCCTGTTGATGAAATGGCAGCTTTTGGTCGCTGGACTGCACCCAGTTCTTTTTTTGGGCAAATTTGACGCACTTTGGAGACACGAAGCTGTACGCTGGTATGTACTGTATGTATCACGCAAAGTACGGATTCGGACTCAGTTTACTGTCTCGGACAGAATGAGCTTTTGGATCACGAGATGATGGTGATGGGTTCGAGACAAGCACGATCTGCATCACCAGATCGCCGCGGATTCAACTTCGCACAGCAGGTTCGGAAGCCGACAGAACGATCGCAATCCTCATCCTCGCCGATGCGCGCCGCCAAGATCATGCAGCAAGCCGCTTCTGCCTCCACCACTGTGCGCAGCACTACTGCCAGTGGATCCGTCGTCTACGAGTCCGCCCGCGCTGTGAACGAGTACCTCCAGTTCCATTTTGGTGCGTGTGATGTCATTGACCGATGTTCCGGTGCCAAGAAGGATGCGGCTGATCCAATGGAGTGGATGGAATGATACTGCAGGTGATCCAAAGGAGGTCGTCCCCTTTGCCTTCGCGCCAGCTGATGCGCTTGCGTTCCTGCCGCGAACGGTTGACCAGTGCGCTGAGCTCGTCCCGGCTGGCCAGCGCCGCCGTGCTCTGGACATTGGCTGCGCTGTCGGCCGCGCTACGTTCGAGCTGAGCAAGCACTTCGATGAGGTAGGGACATTTTGCATACAGCGTGCACGGCAACCTGCGAGAGGTTGGCTCACGGGTACTTGTATGGATCAGTCTGTGGGCATCGACTTCTCGCACCACTTCGCGGACGCGGCGGCGCAGATGAAGGAGCTCAAGCAGCTCGAGTATGAGACTCAAATCCAGGGCGATGTGATGCAAAAGCGCCTGGCCAAGCTGCCTGAAGGCGCGCGTCCTGAGCGCACGTCCTTTGAGCAGGGTGACGCCTGCAACCTCTCCCCTTCTCTTGGTACGTGCGACGACGAATCGATTCGGCCTCCGAAACTACCCCTCACACGTCTGTTTGATTTTAGGCAAGTTCGATGCTGTGTTTGCCTCCAACCTACTGTGTCGTCTGCCGGAGCCACAGAAGTTCCTGACCGATATTGCCGGATTCGTTAACAAGGACGGCATCTTCGCTCTCATTAGTCCGTACTCGTGGTTGGAAGAGTACACTGCCAAGGACAAGTGGATCGGTGGGGTCGTTGGTGCTGACGGCAAGCCTGTAAGCAGCTTTGACGTCGTGGAGAAGCTGCTGTCTGCCGACTTCGAGCTCGTCAAGCGTCAGGATTACCCGTTCATGATCCGTGAGCACGAGCGCAAGTACCAGTGGGGCGTCTCGGACGGCACGTTCTGGAGACGCAAGTAAACTGCGTTTCCGAGCCGCGGAGGGCGCAGAACAGACCGATGCAATAGAAAACGCGCTTCAAGTGTACTATGTTTCATGAGGTGAAAGCTCTTTTCCCTTCATCATTTTTACAGTTTGGTGTTCCGCCGCGAGTGCACCACTCGCGCCCCGACGGAACTATAATGACTATCGCTATTGAAAACACTATCTGTACTCGAATCCCAACCCGGAGCGTTCGTAGCATAGATCCGCAGGAGATACACCGCAACCACTATGCATTCACACCAAGCGCCACTGACTGTCGACGCTTCTGCCCGGATGTTCGACCCGTACTTGCGTACACGATCCCATTTGATGCCGAAGAGGAAGACGCGCCGTGTGTGTGTTTCACGTGCGTACCGGAGGACGCCGTTGTTGCTGCTGTGTAGTGTCCCTCCCCACCACGATCTCTTGAGCTGTGATGGTTGTACGGGTTGTACGTCTGGGGGTGCGTCGGAGGTTGCTGGTAGTGGTAGATTCCCTGCTGCGGCTGGTGCTCGGCGTAGTGCGCAGCGTACGGGTTCACAGCCACAGCAGGTTGCTGGTAGGGTGCTGTTACGGTAGGCTGCGGGTACGGGACTGTGACAGCGGGTTGCTGGTACGCGTCGACAGTTGCAGGTTGCTGGTACGCGTACACATTCTGTGCATGCACTTGTTGCTGTTGAAGCTGCTGTTCATAGTGTTGTTGCTGCTGCAGACGCTGTTCGTACTCGTGCTCGTCGTACTGTAACCGAGGTGATGCCTCCTCTTCGGTTTCCTCGACGTAGATGAGCTGGCCGTCCTGCGCGGGGTCCATGGCCACGGCGAGACGAAACCGCGGGTGCGCGCCAGGTAGAGAGTTCGCGATGTAGTGGTTCGCCAACTCCGAGTAGTAGCGCACGTACGTGTCGGTCGAGACGTGAAGGGTGAAGTTGACCAGCAGCAGAAACTCGACTTCGAGCTCATTCATCTCACTGCACGGCACACCGCCAACCTTCGCATAGTAGGCATTGTTGAAGTAGTGGTCATCGAAGAACTTGGCCGCGAGCACGACACTCGTAATCAGGACACGGTGTACGTTAAGGTCCGTCAAGATGAGACCCTGCGCCTGGTGGAGTCGGTCGATGTACACGAGCGCCAGCACGAAACACTCCGGGCTGCAAGACGCGTACTTGTTGATACGCATGAGGTAGTCGCGAACCGAGATTCCGGGCGCTCGAAAGGCTTCAAACTTTGTTCGCGTGGCGTACGCAGGCGGCACGGACTCACTCGGCTGCACCATCGACTCGACGACGACGGCAAGTGTTTGTACGATCGCGCGACCTCGCTCTTCGCTGTCCTTGGCTTCCATAGCGATCAGTCAGCCGATGCTGGCAAGTACTGTGCGACGCGTCCACTTTAGGCGTCGTTCTGGTTACGTGTGGTCGTGGAGGCTAGACTGTTCAGCAGGATACCCGAAGAGACGCCAATGCGACGACTGTAGCAGATTTGCGCTGTTCTCAATGGCAAATCGGCCGCTGAAGTCGGCAGAACCACTGTGCCTCCGATCGGGCAGCGTAGGACGACAGCAGCGTGTGCGAATCTGGCCGCAGTGGTGATGGACGTGCGGGGATCGGTCGATGCGCGGCTTCCACGATCGAGTTCCGGAAGAAGACCTGGCCGACGTGGCTGGGGCTTCGAGCGGATTCTGAGTGGCGGATGGCGCAACGCAACCAGCGAAAGCAGCGCCGCTGTGTGAGAGCGGTCGCAGCGGATGAGGGCAAGCAGCAGCAGCCAGGCAGAGCGAGCACTTGCGAGTTGTGCGCGCGAGAGCAGGGGCGGCCATGCCCCCACAACGATACCCACCCGCCCACCAGCCCACGCCGCAGCCAAGCAGCGACAAGCGCCGCCATGGCCACCGACAGTGCCACACCAGTGCCACATGAGAGAACAGAGAGGGTGGTTACGCCCGCATAACCCTGTGGACGAAGAACAATGGGGAAAAACCTCACCGTGAAGCCATGTCATTATCACGAGTTGCAATTTGTTTTCGGGCACTTGATAACTGATGTCACTCTACGATATTCTGCGAGGTTTTTCACAAGTTGCGAACAGAAATCCCCTACACCTAGGGTATCATAGCCACCCACTTTTGTGTTCGCGCGTTCACGTAATCGCAAGATGAACCTTGAAATTGGCTGAAGAGCTCTGTTCGTAGTCGAAAGACTACGTTGGGGGCCAACTCCGCGATGTTTGACTGCACACGCAACTTAACCTCCTGCAACTTTAGCGAGATCACGGATTCGAATGTACAGTATTGGTGTACTATCTTAAGAACAACTCAGAAACT